>JAJJMA010051714.1:0-29978 GCA_023529015.1 Papaver nudicaule | reverse complement strand
AACAATTAAACAGGTGACCCAAAACCATCCAGATTGAAAGCTTAAAATTACTGAAAGCAAAGGGTTAAAATTACTGAAAGCAAAGGGGCAAACAATGGATTCAAACCTCAGGGTTGACACCTCTAGATCCAGCTCTTATAATCACACAAGCACCCTCCATGTCATATGGTCCACTAAGAAGTTTGGACATCTCATACCGATCCAAAAACTTGCTAACATCAATGGAGGCACTATATGCTTGCTCGAAAAGCCTGTAGTTTATAGCGTCCATGTCTGCTAATTGGGTGATCAGTTTAGCTTCTTCGGCCTGCAAGAATAATTTCAATGGCATTTTCATAGTCAGAGATCTTCACACTCATCGAAAACTAGTTTAAGAAAAGTAAGTTTGACAGACACCTAAACATTTCCACTCAGGAGGACAATATTTGGTCATTTAGTGAGCAGTACACGGACAGCATCCTACAGAAACAACTAGTAGAACAAGGTAAGCAGACAACACCTTATATCGTAAATCTTTGAGAGCATCAACTGATCTAGTTGTATCTCCTAACTCATTTAGAATTTCATTTGATTTGGCTACATTATCCCATAGGTCATATTCACGGAGCATTTCTTCCTGTTGAATTTGTCTGGCTTCTTCCATTTCTAGTGCAGGCGCCAACATCTCAGCACGAAGAACAACGTCATCAATCTTTTTCTTTAACGAAAATAAACCTAAAACAATCAACACAACAGAGAGAAATTAAACTCCATAAACAACACTGGGTTTCTATGTTATTTCACGAACAAGTTACAAACACAAATAGTACTGAATTAAAAAACCAGTCTTTGTATTGAATATGATATAGCATTAGTTAAGAACAGCTTCATTGACAAGGTAGTTAATAGTAGACAGAAAAAAGAACATAAAACTTCTACCTAAGCATTTCTACAAACACAATAATTCCTAGTACCAGAAGAAAAAAAAATCTGAATTTGCAGTGGAAAAGAGATAGAGAGAGTAAAGAGAGTGACAAACCAAATTCCTTGTAGACTTTATTTTTATCCTCCATGGATTGAGAAGCTCGAATTGTTGAAGAGATAAGGTGAGACTGTAACCGGGTTATTGTTAAACATCTCCTCCTGTTACTGTTATTACCCCATTTGGCACCAAAAGTATCTGAAGAACAAGAGGAAGAAGAACACCCTTTACCCATTAAAACTGATGCCTCCGTTTTTATCTTTGCCATTAAAGAAGCCACTCAGAGTGCCAGAAGAGAAGAATAGAAGGCGTCCTTCCCTCCTTAATGCAAAATGCGAAATACACTTCTCTGAATGGACACTTTGGAAAACAGTAATCCCCGTTTCGAGGGCCTGGCTATATGTTGGTAAAAATGTGAAACACTAAAACCCTAGGTTGTTTATTTTTTTGGGCAGGAGATAAACCCTTGACATACACCACTCAAATTAAAAGTACCGTACACCACTCATGTGTTGGGAGATGATAATTCAGCCCCAGTTTTACACTTTGTTTTACGAATTCAACCCCACTTCACCGGTACTCGGAATCGGAATCGGAATCGGAATCGTGTAATTGTGTTTGAGACCGTTAGTTATTGGGACGCCAGGAGTATTGAATTCGGTGTCACTAACTCACAGAGAAAACACGGTTTTTGGCTTGTGCTGCATAGGAAGTAACCATTGGCTGCCATGAAACACCCTTCATGGCGCATCCCAAACAACATTATCATTATAATAATGAATCTTACTAGAGAAAAACTGAGTATTCAAGAAAGCCTTGACATTAGAAGTGTACTGGCCTGACACATCACGCAATTCTGCTGCAGAGATGCAGCCAAAAAGAAAACCACAATGAGCAAGAAAAAAGATAACGAAATCAAACCCACTGTAGAACTAAATTACCATAATGATTCCATTTCGAGCTCTTCTGATCCAAAATAGAAAGTACTGATAAATATTTACATACTTCTGCTTCCCACTGTTAATCCAGACTAAAGATAAAAAAACTATTATACATATATAGACACTTCTATGGAATCAAACAAAAAAAAAAACGGTATGCCTGCGTAACAAACAGATATGTACATGTATATGCATGACATCCGCTACAGTTTCTTGCAACTGTTAGAGAGATTCTGCAAATTGAGGAGACTGGAAATCAAGCTCTTGTTTCATGACACAGGTCATAAACCACTCGCTATTGTAAGTCATTAACCCTTTCTTTGCAGCTGCCATTGCATCTTCCGTGTCCTCTTCACACGCAACAAAGATAGTTTTAGACGGATTTTTCACTTCTGTCAGTCGAAGGCGAACCTGAAAAATTACTAGTGTTAATATGAAGGATGTCAAGTTCAAACATCATTATGCAATAATTCGGCATCTGATAGTACTGATGATATGGAGAGGTAATATAATGCCTTTGTTTTGCAATCTTCAAACTCTTACACTAGTTTTAAATGTTCAAGATGGGTTGAGGATATGGAGGGTATGAACAGTATATGATACAGTTGACATAAAAAGATTCTCTCAGCAAACTTGGGTCGGACTAACTAAATGCTCAAATAAGGTCATGCTGAAGAAGTCCCTCTTCCTTTGACAGTACATAATTTGAATCCAGAAGGAAAGATTAAATACCTACTAGCACAAGAGGACATATACACGAACTGTCACATATATCAACCCATGTATCACGTGCAAAATTGTGCAAACATATATGTCTGCATATCCTATATGATTCAGACATATTGACCTCCAGCATAGATATGAATATATAGCATCTGACACTTGGAAACTTTCAACTGACGAGATTTGAAATTTGCAGAATACAAATAATTTAAGATATTATGTGGATTCACAATGAGAGTCCTTCCTAATCTTAGGCAGGCCCCTGGGAAGTCCGAGATCTAAAAAATTGGTAAGATTATGATCACTTACATGTCCGCCAGCAGACTTGACAATGGCTGATAGCGTTTTCACTGGAGGTTGAACATGTTTGGCAAAGCAGACTTCATAACCTTCAAGCAGACCTCTGGGATGGGCTTTTACTCTAAGAACAGCATCTTTCAATTCAGATTTGTATTTCAACAAATAATCTTCGTCTTGTAGTACAAATGGAAGTTCACCTGGAAATAAGGGGAGGAGAGGAAAATGATAAGATGTTAAACTCGGAATGCTTTGCATCATATCCTCGTAAGTAAAGACCACATGAAGATGATTTGAGGTATAACGATGACCTCCTCACAATATGCATGTTTTAACTCACCAACAAATTTGCTTTCCCTGAAGCTTGCTTTCAACCAACTAGTTGATATTATCCAAGCTCTGCGTCATCAGCAACATTTGTAAATTAAGGTGTAATAAGTAGAATTTTAAGCATGACAAATGTCATGTAATAGAATACCAAAAATAAGCAACACGTCTCAATCATAACTACACATGAAGATGAATTGATATGAGAAAGGTATAAAAGATAACAAAATACGAAGAATGGTGAAACTGTTGGACTGCATAACACATTTATCTGGTAGTTTACCCTAGTATCGACATTTTGACTACAACTCGCACTCTATGATATGACTCGTCTTCATAGTCTTCATATAAGATGGTAGACAAGCAAACTATTATGCCAATGATTACCTATGTATTCCCAAGCAAACTTTGTATCTTACAAATATTATGTGAAATGCACGATTCTTTCTTCGTTAAACAAACCTGATTACAGCCAAGAGGATTGTTGTTGATCAAAGTGTGGACCTACATCTAGGGGTTGCATAAGTTGGTGCTGTTTCATGCTTCTTTTCGTGCACATTTGACTTGCGATTTTGTTACATAAGTAGGGAGAGTAATTGATCCTACAATTATCACTGAAAAACGCTAGTCTAACTAATCTTTCAGTTTTTCTTATCAGATTTACATCATTTTCCCTTGCCTCAGATTTATCATGCAGTAACTACACATCATCAACTATAAACATCACAGTAAGAAATTTGCTATGAGAACACCATATCCAAACTATGTGACACCTCACTAGAAAAAAGAGGGTACAACGCATTAACTCAAAAGTAAAATGAAATGTATCAAAAGGGACACTCCTTTATTCATCTATTTCTAAGAGATCAAAATAACCCAAAGAATGAACATTCAACTAACCCAGAGCACAGAGCTGTGCAGAAATTCAGAGTTCTCCTTGCCTTCCCAGTGACAACATGTGTGGCACAATTTCCATCCGATACAACAGCACCACCAAGATCTTGAATTATCTGTTATTAACAAGAGCATCAATTCACATGGGCACAAATAACTAGAAGCACCAGATAAGCACAAAGAACCATATATTGGACTACTGCATTACCAACAAACCATCCTATGAGCTAATCACATAATTAAATAATTACTAATGACTAAGGTCAGGGTAAACTGCCATGAAATACGCCATACTATCCTATCAATGAAGTCCACTATGTGATTCTGCAGATGGCCTTTTCCCAACTTTAACTGTTGTGATTCTGGTTTGCATCATGGCTAGTGCATGAAGTCCTTAAGAAGCAATGATTTGCCAGTTGAGTTTCTGCTAAAGCTACCCACTCTCCTTTTTACCACCTCGTATGTAAAACATGCAACAAAAGACGTTTTTGAAACATAGGATATAATCAAATAATTGAAACTGGCTTTCTAGCCGCCTTCTTACATATAACTAATAATCCACAGCTGTACACTCATTGGTTGGATATCCAGATGCAGATTGGGCAAGATATCTCGTCGATCGTGGTCCAACTTCAGAGAGATCTGAAGAACAGTGGACACACATACTTATCAAACCTCTTCCACCTTCACCATTTCATTCATTATGCAACAACTGGTGCAATTTTATGTGTATGCTCCAGCTTGACGGCGAATGTTACAGTTAAACATTACTAGCTTACTAGTAGCTAGTCAAGTAATTGTGTTTCTATATTCTAGGTATTCTGTGTTTAAATATTTTCCTAATTCTTTAGAAGTTTACAGAATACACAGGTGTAGAGAGACTGCAATGTAACTTTGCCTATTCTCACATTCTTTCTCTCTCTCAAATTTTCCAATACTTCGGTTCTTACTATTCTAGTGCTCTCCTACATTTGAACTAGCACAAAGAATCATTCAGTTAGTGAAGGCGGAACCTTCATCTTTTCCACAGTTATGCTTAGAATCCACTGCAGGACAGCCCAGGATATATAGAAAATATTATTCATCAAGTGATAGAAATTCAGCATATCAACAGTTGTGCAAGCAATCATAAAATGACTCACCTTGGTCAGAAATGATTTCTTAACATCATCAGCAATGTCCATTAGCATGATTCTATGACATTCTCCTGTTGAAAGTTTATTTCCACAATCTTCATCTGTCAAGATATTACCGGATCTACTCTCTGCTGCATGACTGAGTTGACAACTATGAATCAATGGAAGACTTTTTAGAATAGCACTACAAGATTTGCCTCCTGAAGAGCCTGTTGAGCCAGAATTATTAGCTCGATCACATTCCAGACTGAGATCACAAGTGATATCTACATCGCAATCACAATGCCCCCCCTTTACTTTTTTGGACTTTAATGATGACAGTGAGGCTTCCCATGCCCTTCTTTTGACACCTGGACCAGAGCAAGAACAAGGCTTTTTATCTGCATTGTCTGCTAATCTTACGAAATCGTTTTCCCTATTATTTTCGCCTCCATTAAGAGAATTGGAATTTTCACAATCTACTGAACCACTTCTAGGGGAAGAGCCTGCAAAAATTGGAAAAGGTGGTGCAAGTGCATGTAAGAACCCAAGAACATTCGTTTTGAGAATGAGGTCATCTAACTCATCCAAATGCTAACTGTTCCATATATGCTACAGGATAAGATTCGTAAACACAAAGAAGGGAGAAGAGAATAACCAAAATTCAACCTACCAATGAACTTATTATTGTTTGTTGTGTGTCCACCTTTAACCAGTACTTCGGGGTTAGGGTTTTCACTCTGGGGAAAGGTTAGATCTGGTAATGCTACTTCCAGAGAAGAACCATCCTTTAGAGAAGAATCATCCTTTAAAATATCATTATATTCCCCAATGCTCTGCAATTCTTGACGTTGTAAAGGTACAGATGCTACTGAGTTCACATGGACTTCTAAGCGAGAGCACTGTTTTGGATCATTCGAAGGATTTATCGATGTACTGATATCTTTATTAAGATGAGAAACCATGAGTGTGGAATCCCCTGGAAAGCACAAAGCCTTCCGAATGTTAGCTTTCATTCGAAGTCCAGAAGCTTTACCCTTGCTGTCTACCTCAGCAGTTGACACAAACCCCTGCATTGCAATTTGCTATCAATAAAAATCCAGTATATACTAATATACAGAAGTAACTTGTTTCAACTCATGTTGCAGATTGAACTGCTTAATCAATTTTTAAACATGAAAAGTCCACTAGAGCAAGCAATTATAACCAAATTAACGAAACATCTAAGGTAAATATTTCCTAGTTGCACGTGTTCAGAAGAAAAAATTCAACCCGAACCCTTTTTTCCTTCCCAACTCCTTTATATATTTCGAAACTTTCCACCAGAAGTTTGATATTAGGGAAAATAACTGGGATACTTTCTTGCTGGGAGAAACTACAATCATTCAGTAAGTTGCTCTACAGTAGCAATACATCGATTAAATCGCATGAAGAGACATGAACAGAAGTAAACCACTTATAACATCTCAAGATGCATCTATCTTATGTACCTGTTTAAGCCAGAATCCTTTGGATTCCTGATCTCCCCAGCAAAATACTGTACGAACTCCAATGCTTTGAAGCCTTTTTTTCAACTCAGAGTACAAGAGCTTACCAATTCCCTGAAATTTCTAAGGTCCATAAATAACTCGAGGAATAATAAGCTTGTAGGCGTGTATACACTTTGCACATAAAATAGCATAAACAAATGAGAAAAATTTATTTAAGTTCCAAATTGATTCAATCTGGTGCTTGAACAGTATTAAGGTCAAGAAAATCACACACAAGATATTTCATGATACCAAGAACTTAAATGCGAAAGATGCGGTCCATGCAAAGCAGCACACACTCTATTATCCAAGGCACTAAGGGAAACCCATCCCTTTTCTCTTGACTAAATGGTACTATTTAAAGAGCTAACAATGCAACGCTTTACAACAATGCAAGACGGCAACTATGTTTGCTGGCCAGGTTAACCCTAGGCTTCCTGGTCTAGAAGGCCAGCGAAGTTGACAAGTCAACCAGACGGTTAGGCAATTCAAGTAGCTTAACCAGAAACCAAATCGCCCAGCCATAACGTATCCAAACGGAATAACCTATGCTGCGATGTTTTGCACCGAAGATCACTTGGTAACTGCAATACAGCACAACAGAAGCCTAACCTATTAGCTGAAACATGTCACCCGAACCCCAGCTAAGTGAATAACCAACTTCGCATGGCATACAAAAAGTGATGCGAGATAAAAATTCAGATACAAATACCATTATCACATTGTTCAAAAAATGAATTGCGGTATCCGTAGCATTATACCTTTCTACCAGGACATTTTAAGGGTAAAAATTCATTTGGTTATTCGAAGATCTACAGATTTTCACTAGTTAACTTCTCAAAATACAGATACATAGCTTGGCATAAAATGCTTGTTGGCGACAACAACAATGTGAGAATAACATATTTTTCGGGAACACAATGTAACCTTTTGTTGATAGTTTGACCTGACAGCAGCAAGAGGAACCTCGGCATATTGCGTGTCTGCAGGAATTATTTGATAAGTTACGGCAGCAATCACCTAATGAAGCAAATAAGAAAGGAAAAAGAGCAATTAGAGCCTTTTCCGTTTTGAGATGCAATAAGCTATGATGAGTAAAACATGTCGCAAGTAGCTTGTCTAACACCATTCAGGGGTAAAGCTAACTTAGTTGCAAAGTGTTCCACTTCAAGTTCGCACATCTTAGCTATGTGTGGAGGTCAAACACATCAATGCAAAAACCAATAACCTGAACTTCTCAAATACAACCCTCTTTATAGATATGATAAACCTGGTCAAACATTAGACAGCACATTAATTGGCCTGATCTTTGCATAAAGCTGTAAATTGATGTCGGATTGATGGACGGGTTTTAGTAAAGATATGCACTCAATGACTCAAATAATCAAAACCCTGTCAATATTCTCAACTTGGTTATGACAACTGGTGCACATTCACATAAACAAAAACATGCAAAACCAAAAGCTTGGATTCAGTGCAGCTGCTTCGTTTATTAGAGCAATACTTCTTCAGCACCCCTACTTAGTAAAGAGGTGCTTAAAGAAAGACGGTTTTATGATTGCCGCCAAGAGATAATAGATTACATGAGAACAAAAGATGCCGGGATGCAGAAGTTCAGGTTTATGTACCAAACAGTATGCAGATTACCCAAACCAATAAGAATCAAAAGATACAACTTACCATTCTAGATGTGTCTCTGTCCTTTGATTTCAACAATAGAGTGCAATATTTCCTACAGAAATGATGAGCAGGTGAATGTTAAAATAAGTTAGATCTTCTGCAACATTTAGCTCTATCAATTTCACCAGCTAAGTTGTAAGAAAAAGCCAATATCGTCAAAGAATCAGTGTCAGTTCAATGCTTTTCAAGAATTTTAGAAACAATATCACACATTATACCAACATCAGCTGAGTTCACAACCGCATATAATCAATATCTCCTAGATCTGAATTTTAACATGAATTTCTTACCCAGTGGACACACATTTTTCAAGGAACTGTGATTTTTTTCCAGTATTTGCAGCATACTTCATCGCAGGTAGCTCTTTGGCATAAATACTTAGTACTTCCTGCAAGGCCAGTAACAGTTTATCAAACTAAAAATTGCAATCTTTTCGAGCAGAAGTATTGAAATAGAAACACCAACCACCAAAAAAATAAAATACAGTTTTAGTGTAACTTAACAAAATGACCATTTAGAGCGATCTTGTCGCAAACCACAAACATAGTTTGATGTGAACGTGGTTTAATGCACATCAAAACAGGCTACCAGGTGAATTTGAATTGAACTACAGAATCCGTATAATTCTGCCTTATAATATCTATTGACTCATGCTCTATAATAAGATGCGCCTTTGGAAGCTGGCAGCTAACTCGAACCCAAGTATCTTAGCTAACGCAATAGATGACACCATCAAATTACAAAGTTAAGCTTGGTGCTTGAATTTTGCTGAATTGAGCAGCAACCTCAATTACACTGACGGGTTACTTAAGTTTTCCTACAGGATTCAAAGTATAGCTCATACTCCCTCCGTTTCAAAAAGATAGGCACGTTTGACTTTTTTTCGAAAATTAAGGTTTGTAATGAACTAACTATTAGAGTTTTTTTTGTTGTTTTTTCTTTATGATTGGTTTATTGTTGAAAAGTATCATCGGTTGATAAGAAAAAAAATAATAAAAATAACTTTTATATTAGTTTTATTAAGTTTTTTTATTTTTGGTCAAAGTCAAATGTGTCTATCTTTTTGAAACGGAGGGAGTATGACACAAGGAGCAATAAATACAACAACCCACGCAACTGCTATTTCACAGACAACTAACTCTGACATTCCAATTTGATATTGCCCATTTCATTTCTAACTAGAGCTACATCGATAGATTGTGCATCTCAAAATAATCCATAGCACCCCGAAACACATATTTCCATTGTGCTGATTTTTAGGATCCTTCACCACATAAAAAAGAAGCGCTGGGTACTGGGATTTTTTTTTAATACATGCCCAAATGAATCTATTAGCGTTCTTTTTCATCCCCTTTCAGGATAGAAGTTTAACCGCCCACATCACATCCAAATACACACCTACCGAAAAACAGAAGGCGTACCTGAAGCAGGGATTTGCTACGGCTATCGATATCTTTCGGATTAATAACCAAAAAAGATTGGTCTCCATAAGTAGAATCTCCATTTTCTGCAACTGAACAAAAGCCAACGAATCAGTCAAAATCAAATCAATTATTTCAATAGCAACTAACAGATAGAAAACAAACTAACCTTGTATTTTGATCTTCCCGCCATGTGGTACTGAAATTTCAACATCACTCTGATTCAGTGGTTCACATATGAAATCAGATCCTTGAACATCGACAGTACAGTTCCCTGCAAAAAAAAAAAAAAAAAAAAAAAAAAAGGATAAGTAAGGATTGAGATAATCATGAACCTTTTTAGGGTTTGTTTTGCAGATGTTTGTGGAAGTCGTACCTATTGAGAAAGAAGAGGGAAACGGAATGCTAGCGGTTCCCGCCATGTTTCACAAATGAGAGTGAGAAAGTTTTCTTTTTGCTTAGTGGGAGGATTAGGAGTCAAAGGAAGGCATTTATCAATTATCACATGTTCCAGAAGTTTCATTTCCCGGTGTAAAAAGTTTTTTTTACGGTTTTACCCCGTAATGGCAAGCTCAGCTCTCTCTTGATCCATGCGCTGATTTTGGCACTGCACGTTTTTCTTTGGCACTTCAAAGGGTGACAAAATAGGGTCATCAAAACCCAAAACCAAAAACCCCTTATAAAACGTGACAGTTTTACCCTTTAGATTTAGTTTAGTGTTAGTGTTTGATTATCATCAGATTAGTGGTAATCATGATTATCATAATCTATATAGTTAAGTTAATAAAAATTTTAGAGAGAGAAAATCAGTTTGTTTTTTATTTTAGAAATCATTTAGAGAGAAAGAAGGAGAGGGAAAAAAAAAAACAAAGGAGAGGAAAAAATCTCAAAGGTTTTGATTCACTCAACCAAAATGAGTGATTCAAACACCGATTTCGAGCTACCAGAGACTCCAATAGATTACAACAACAAAATCTATTGTCCAAACGAAGATTTTTGTGATTGTTGTGATTTGGGCGGCTCTGTTTACGCCTTGGTTTGGCCTCAGAATTGAGGCGTAAACAAAGTTTACGCCTCAAGATTCTTCCCAAGTAAGGCGTAAAAAGTTGAATTTACGCCTTGCAACCAAGCCGTAAAAGATGCCCTAGTTTTGCCCTAGAATGTTTTACGCCTACCAAACCAAGGCGTAAACGTAAACATTTTGAAATGTGCTCACAAAAATGTGAACCGTAAACATCAAAACCAAGTCGTAAAAAAAATTGGGGGCGTAAAAAAATGAATTGGGGCATGAAAACTGAATTGGGGCATAAAAAATGAATTTTTTGTTTTTACGCCCTAATTTTTTGTTTTACTCCCGGATTCATTTTTTTATGCCCCAATTCATTTTTTACGTCCCAATTCAGTTTTCATGCCCCAATTCATTTTTTACGCCCTCAATTTTTTGTTTACGGTTTGGTTTTGATGTTTACGGTTCACATTTTTGTGAGCACATTCCAAAATGTTTACGCCTTGGTTTGGTAGGCGTAAAACATTCTAGGGCAAAACTAGGGCATCTTTTACGGCTTGGTTGCAAGCCTTACTTCATGAAGAATCACAAGACGTAAAAACTAGTTTACGCCTCGGTTTCATATGAAATCCAAACCGTAAAACCAACTGGTGCGAAAAAAAACAATGAATCGAGACAATGAATTTTTCCTTGAGAATGTTTTGCAATTGCAAGGAACTCGGTTTACGCACAAATTACGTCTCTAAGGGTTAATTTTGTTTTCGCCATCTTTAATTTTAATCGAGACAATGAATATTTCGTATCGGCGATGAATCGAGACGAATCCCATGTTTTCAATCATGGGAACGTAAAATGTTTTTGTTTTTGTTTTTGGTTTTGAGAAGGAGAAGATGAACCGTAAGTTTTTGTTTTAGGATAAAGAGAAGGAGAGGGATAAGATGAGAAGAGGATATAAGGTAAATTAGTTTTTGTTTTGAAGGGTAACTTAGACTTTTTATACCTATTTAGACATCCCTTATAACTACCCTTTGGATGGTTTTATTGTTTTGAAGTGCCAAAGAAAAACGTGCAGTGCCAAAATCAGCGCATCTTGATCCAGTCGATTTGGCTTTTCACTATGTTCAGGACTTTTTCTCTTTTTGTTCCCTCCCTAAATTTGGGCCCATGGAATTTTAAACCCATCTAAGGATAGTTGTTATTGGATGTCAAAAAATTGAAGAATATACTAAGTTACCCTTCACTACTAATTAATCCTACTAACTAATCTCACCCCCAAATAGTAAATTTAAACTTAATCCAAAAACCCTAAAATATTTAAATCCAAAAACTTTCCAAAACCTAAATCATTTCACTCTCATTTCACTCTCAAACAAAAAAAAAAAAAAAAAAATCAAATCCACCCGCTCGAGATTCAAGCCGGAATTTTCGTCAAAGGTATGGTATCTAATCTCAATCGTTTCTAGTGTCTTATTTGATTAAATAACGTCATTTGGTTGCATAAAATCCGGAATTTTGATTTTTTTTTTCGGCTGATAATACCAGAGTCGGCGGAACTGGAACAACGTATTTACCGATTGTTCATCTTACTATGAACAATCGTTTTATATTTTCTTCCTTATGAACCGATTTTGCATGTAAAATTTCATGCAAGTTACGTAGTTGTGTAATCGGTGGATTAAGCAATATATATCTAACGATTATCTAGTTTAAGAAGAATAAACGTTAGATGTGGTACTATATATGGGTCGATTATCTAGTTTAAAAAGAACAAACGTTAGTTCTAATCGGCTTATGTGAAACCCTATGACAACCGATAGTTTAGTTGTCAATATTTAATCGTTTGATACGATCCATAATATTTAACGATTGTTTGTCTTGTCCATAGTATATCGGTTTGTAATGTTTAGAATATATGTCGATTTTGTGTTGCAGAATGGATGATGAGAAGATCAGACCGCGAGATCTTGAAAGAAAGCGAGAAGTCAAACGTACTCCATGTAATGAGACTAGAATCGAAGAGTGTGTTCGTCTCGTGAAAGAATTGGCAATAGTGGGGATTCAGGAGCTCATTGAGTATTGTACTGAAAGGCTTAAGAAGATAGAGGAGTTCCGCAAAGAGGAGGCTGATTGGAAGGAAATGGATAAGGCTTTGAAGCTGTGTGAAGAACTGGATGCTGCAGATAAAGCTCGTAAGGCTACTGCTGCCGCCTTTGTTGCTGCTGAAGATGATCTCGACCATCCTCCTGGTTTCCCAGCAAAGCGCCGTCGTTAGATACTTGTGTTGATGATCATGAAATTTCTAAGTAGTTAAAACTTTTAAAGTTTTATGGTTTAAAGACTTGTTTGTTTGGTTTAAAGACATGTTGTTGTTCTTGTTTTAAGACTTGTTGTTTGGATGACTTTTTTTAGTTTAAGACTTGATCTATGGATGAATGTCATGTTTTATTACTTACTTCTTCTTTTGCATAAATCGGTTTACTATACCAAAATTATAAGTCGATTCTATAATAATCGGTTTACTATGTCGAACTTATAAGCCGATTGTTTTTACTTGGAATTGGATTTTCCCTGTCTAAGTTATCAGACAAAATCGGCATACACATTTCTTAATAAAAGCCGATAAAATTATTAAACTTTTTAATCGGCGTATATATATAAATTTTGTGACCGATTGTGTTTACTTGAAATTGGATTTATCCTGTAACTTTAAAATCGGTGTATACATATAAATACATTCGCCGATTTTGTTTATTTGAAATTGGATTTTTACTGTAACTTTAAAATCGGCAGATGATTCTATCTTTAAACCGATAAAATTTACGAAAAGGATTATCGGCATATATATAAAACTTCACAGGCCGATTATCTTTTTCCCCAGGTAATTGGCCTTCTATAAGTTAAATTTACGCCGATTGTATAGCACAGAACTTTCAAACATACTTATATTAAACCAAAACACTTTCATACATACATTAATCATTGTTCAAAATGCAAAATACAACATATGAAAGCGACAAAATAAGACAATCCCTTCACAAAACCAAACTTAATACTAGGCCAGGTCTACTACATATGTATCCAAGTCAACCATTACACGCTCAGTTGGGACATTCCCGGCTAATTCATTCTATCATTTCATGTTTGGCTCGTATTTCTCCAACCATTTTGCAGAATCATTGTTGGTGAACCCCGACCAATCAGAAAACCTACAAAGCGGAGGTAATGGGCAATCTTCTGTTAACCTTAGACCGATAAAATGGATGTTGTTGATGTTGACTATAACAATTCTTCTATCCTTGAGCGTTCCACCGCACCTTGCTTCATTTGGTGTGAATGTCATATTTGTGCCCTCACCAAAGTATTGAACAACGCAAGTAAGAGTATCCGCCAAGAGATGCCCACATTGGGGCATGAACATCCAATGCCTACGCAAAGTTGGTGCTCCCCTCTTCGGGCCTTGTATGCGAGAAACCAAGTTTGTAAAACGTTCTTCTTTTTCTTCATTGTTTCCTTCCAACATCATCGAAATATAGAACTCCTTGTGTTGCACTAGTTTCACGGTCATCTCTGCCTTAAATATTGACATTGAGTTTGTTCACCCGCCAATCCCATATGGCCTATTTGCTCTGAAGCAATATGTAAACCACAATCTCCATCATCCTCGATGTCGTCGGTAGATAATACGAAAGGACGGATGATTTGAGGTAGATGGTTAAAGTACTCCTCAAATATTGTGTAAAAAGTTCTATGAGGTCTACCAAGTGCATCCCTTGGTGTCTTTCGATCACCAAGTGCGAATCTTAGAGTAACCACTTCACAATCTCCCCTTTCTTAATTCATGGAACCCATTTGCCTTGCTTGTTGCTTGAGTCTCTGTCTTGTGCTTGTGCTAGCGTCACTCCCTTGCGGAAAAAAACTTTGGAGCATTTGAAAGTACATCTTCCCCACTTGGTTTAGTCCCTTGTGAAAGAAATTTGGGAGCCTTTGCCTTCACATTTTGCCCACTCGCACCGCTCTTTTTCATTGACTCCCTAGGCTCATCTTCTTTGTACCTTGCCTCCGCATATACATGTTGTGAAGGCTCACACCTTGTGGAGTTATTGTCTCTTTGGTCTCTCTTGTAATCCTTCAATTCTTGCCTCTCTTTGCTTCTATCCATGTTGGTAGGAGGCCTGCCTACAGACTTTTGTACCATTGGCTCCTCGACCGGAGGTTTCTTGTAGGGGTGATGTGCGAGTTCCAAATCGTGTATCAAACATTGTTTCTGCACCTTGTTCTTGTTGGGGTAGCTTGCGACCATGGCTTTCATAATTTCCGTCTCTAGAAGAGATTGATTCTTGGGAGCCGCAATTGGATTAGGTGTGAAAGAGAGTTGCCTCCAAAACAGATCAATGGCCTCAAGTGGTATTTCCCCCGGGTAATTAGCAATCATGTGGCGACAAGGGAGTCCAAGGGTCTTCATTGTCAAACATGAACATGCACCCCTACATCTTTTACGCCCTTTTCCTTCGTGCTTCCTGTAGTACGCCAAATCTTCCATCATATACCTTATTGCCCAATGGGACACCCTATAGAGAATACCCTTAAGCTTGTACCAGTCGTCGCATTTATCTTGCTGGTAAATCTTCATGGCCTTGCTCCTGCTCTCTTCCATTTGCCACTTGATCTTAGTGATATCATCATTTGTGTAGACATGGATAGCTTCTTGAATCGTAACCACATTGTTAACACACCCATGAAGTAGCTTTTTCAACCGGCCATGACATCCCTCAGCTATACTTTTTGCCTCATTCTTGTAATGCCTATATTGGTAGGTATACGCGCGCATACACAAATTTATGTTTGTAAGGACCCAACAATTGTTCCGTGCAATAATCCACCGCCTTTTTGGCAACCTTATTCCAAGTAGCTATGAAGAGCGCCAACATGCATTCGTACTCTGCAATAGTCATCGAATGTACCACTTTATCCCAATCACGTTGAAACTCCAACCATTTAATTTCATCCGCAATATATTCGGCATCGACTTTCTTCTTCTCTTCAACTCTTTGTTCCTCCGTTAGTTTGCTAAGACGCTCTTCTTCTAATATGTCACGCTGATTGCCTTTAGGTTTCTTAGGCTTTTGAATATGATGCCTACAATTCGTTTTGATATTGCATTGTATGTGCCATGTACAAAGAAAATGTTGAGCTTCCGGGAAAACAACCTCTATGGCGTTCATTAGTGCTTTATCCTTATCCGTTATTATAATCTTTGGAGATTGACCGGGTAAGTAAAGATCCTTCAAAGTTTCTAAAAACCATTCATAACTCACTTCGTTCTCCTTATCCATAAAACCCCAACCTATCGTGAAAGTTTGTTTATCCGATGTGTGGTAAGAAATGTTCATCAATGACATATTGTACTTATTCGTCTTATACGTACAATCAATGAACAAAATTGGATAGATGCATCGAGCCAATTCGATCATATCCGGATGTGCCAAGAAAATACGTTGCACTTTGTCGTTAATGACTTGCTTCCTCATTGTGTAGTTGCGTTTCTCGACTAGCCATTCACATTGTTCCATAATCGCTCTACCATTACATGACCCCTTCCTCTGTACGGCTCTTTCAGTGTAAATTTGTCTCAAAATAGACAAGTTCCCTGGATCATCCACCTTTATCGCCCTTAGGATATCGATTGGCCGACTTGCAATCATCGACCTCACCTTTTCCTTCCCATGTGGTTTCAACCCACAAACGGAAGAGTGTCCAATAAGAGAATGTGGAGTATCATGGTTGTGAATCTTGTGACGACCGTTCTCAACCCTACGTAGGATATACCCTTTTGCACGGTTGTGACCTACTACGATCTTGAATGGGCAAAAACACTTCCTTGATTTACATTTATACTCATTCTTCGAACCCTTTTTTGTCGTATGGTTTAGACTTGCTCCAATGACTTGTTGGGCGCCATATCGATCGCAAACAATTTCCAAACGGTTTATGTTTGTACGTCTGCCAAACACTAGAGCTTGATTCACATCCATACCATTCTTTACGAACCTTGCCTTTGCTTCCTCCCTAGTGTCCCATGTCTTCACCGAGAAAACCAAAAACCAATTATATCACTATACTATACAAATTGTTTTCAAATGACGGATGAAAAATCAAGATTATGTTGTTGCATACCAAGTCAGGTTGATAGTGGGCAGAAGTATCAGGCATTAGCTTAGACACGGCTTCGGGTTGATCTTCGAACGCTACAAAAATCTACAAAATTCGTGAACGAAGTCAGATACCAAAATCGTTTCATAAATACAATAATAAGCACCGATTAAAAATAATTCATTTTTACTAAACTAAATAACGACCGAATAAATGCGCCCAAGAAAACTATTAAAAATATAATTCAATAAATCAGCACATATTAAACTGAATATGAGCCGACTAGAGTTCGACGAGATTCAAGGTCTTCTGTACTCTACAATCGGCACACACAAAACTGAATATGAGCCGAGTAAAGTTCGACGAAATTGAAGGTCTTTTGTACTCTACAATCGTCTTATGTGTTTGCCAACAACCACCGATTAAGAACTTGATAATTTTCTTGAAGAAAATAAATGTTTTAATCGGCGGTTGGATAGGATAATAAGAGCCGATTCTGGTTCTGCAATCCAAGCTTCCATTAAAAACCCAGAATCGTTATATATAATGCACACAATCAACCGATTGTTGTTACTACTGAATAACAATCGTTGTATAACAAGTTAATCATACGCCGATTCTGGGTTACGAAGGCAAAACCCGTAGAAAATTTTTGATCTTTTTTCCATTCAAAAAAGATTTCAAGCTAGATAAACACCATTCGAGTTGCTTAACACCTATACCTCATTATTTTGAGGAACTTCACAGTAATAATCATCATTTCCCTCCCTCTCGAGCTTCTCACGTAGTTTTCGTTGTGAATTCTTGCTCCCTCACATAATCGAGATCAAACTCGTTTGGTGATTCATCAACATCTTCATCACTACTAGAGGCTTCATCATCGATATATTCTTTCACCATTTTCTTCTAAAATCACAAAAACCCTAGTTTTTCAAAGTTTTCCCACCTTTTTCTCTTTCTTTTCTACAACTATAAACACACTCAAATGATTTTGTACTAACTATCTATAGTTTAACTTTAATCAAACTAACTTTAACTTAACTATAAACAAAATTAACTAAACTAATTAGCGACTAATTGAGAAAGGGTAAAACGGTCCTTTTTATAAGGGGTGATCTGCTTTTACTTCATAATATCTACCGGAATAATTTTTTCATGGGCCTAAATTATTGTTTATGGGCCCAAATTTAGGGAGGTTTTGTTATGCATTTGGTCAGTCATCTTGTCACAAGGGTTCATAATAGCAAACTTAGCGTGTTTTGATGATAGGAAGGAAATTCTATACCCAAAAATCTTATATTTTCAAATAGAGGAAATCATAGACCCAACTTTTGCGTGGTTTTGAATTCCTTTATTTTTTTTGATAATCCTATTCCAATCCCCCTTCTATTCATGTTACTAAATATGGGAATGAAATTGTATTCCTGGAAAATTGATTCCATTCACTCCAAACAAACACGCTAGCAAAGATTTCCACAAAATTTTCTGGATGGGTACGGGAGAATTAAGTATTCATTTCTTAACCTTATTAGGGTGATTTTTTTTGCCAAAAACAATGCGAGTGTTGACTATTTACTTCACTGATTTACATTGATTTTTTTTATAAGGAATCTAAATTGATTTCAACACCCTTTTGTTCATCTTGATCAATCTTCATGTTCAAAATAATGAACTTTTGTGGTTGTGAAAATGGACACCTGACACCAACTTAAAGCCATGTTTCAAAAAAGTTTTGCACAATGGAAAACTCTTAATTTCTTTTGAACGGATGCGGCAAGAAATAGTTTTTTTATAGTATGTTTTTATCCTTAATTTTATATACGTTTTGACATTAATCGGGTGATTTTCTATCGTGCAAACAATACATATGTTTTTTGTTTTTTTTGTTTTTTTTTTTTACAGTAATTTTATTAATATAAAACAGAAAGTCATACAATAAGTGGGCCACAAGCCCACCAAACTAAAACAAAAGCAAAATAAGCATGCAAGCCCAAAATACAAAAAACATACCAGCAAAGCCAGAATAAGAAAGGAAAAAAGACAGAAGAGAAAGACAGCAAAAGACACAGACTTCAGGGAAATCTGTAACAGGCAGTGTCAGGGAGCTCCAGTCTTCTCAAATGTGCAGGTCTTGAATTAAACCACTTAGTTTGCCCTTTCTGTAGAGAAACAACATCCTTAGCAAAAGAGTCAGCAGCAAAATTTATTTCCCTGTAGACATGCTTCATGTGAATGGAATGAATTTGTGTGCATATTTTCCTCCATCTAGCAATGAAGTTCCATGGAATTTTCTGATTACTGAAAGCCATCACCACAGCCTTAGAATCAGTCTGTAAAATTATCCTGTAATGATGCTCAGTATAAGCCCATTCAAGAGCTCTGATGACAGCCATAATTTCAGCCATGAAATTTGTAGCAATTCCCATTCCACCTTCCTCGGCAAAAACAAAATCCCCACAATGATTTCTAGCTAAAAAGCCATAACCAGCCAAACCAGGATTACCTTTAGAGGCACCATCACAACATAGAAGCAAAAATCCCTCATCAGGCAAATGAAAAAAGCAAGCAATGGGATTCAAGTTCTTGACTTTCCCAGCTTTGATTCCAAAAAAATCAAGGATCTGTATATCATAATTAGTCTCCCACATGTGCCCCTTAAGTCTACATTGACTTCTCTGAATTTTATGAAATATGTTTCTTCTGAGTTTACTGATATCAGGAGTGACATTGTCAAAGAAAATCTGGTTCCTTAAGTGCCATAGTTCCACCATAGTAGTGAAAGCTGCAATGTACCATAATTCTTGTATGATAGGACTTTTCCTTCTACAACTATTGATCACATCCTCAAAACAAGAAGGAATTATAAAGGAGAAAATACCTGCAATCCACATCCAAATCTGCTGACTGAAAGAGCAGTTCCAGAGAATATGATCAAGAGAATCTTCCTCATTGTGACAAATGTAACATCTAGAAGCAAACTGGAATCCTATCTTCCTCAAGTTATCTTCAGTGGAACAAACTTTCCTTACTATTTTCCACACATTTGCAGCTGTTGAGGGATGTATAAAACTTTTCCAATTTTTTTTGTAAATATTCATAATTGGATAACTAGTTCTGACAGTATGCATAGTTGACTGAACAGTAAAAATACCATGTTGATTACCACTCCATATCAATGTATCAACACCACCATGCAGAACCGGTAAGCAGGAAACAGGAAAAAATTGAAGTAGAAAATCAGGAATATGCCACTGCCCATGTTTTATTATCTCACTGACCTTCATTGCAGGAAATTGTTTGATCAAATCATGATGTGGGAATAAAGAAGATATAGGCCTTGCTAACACCCAACTATCATGCCACAAAGAAATTTTTTCCCCTGAGCCAACAATCCATGTAGTATTATCTTTAAAATCCTGAAGCACCATTTTTATTCCAGGGCAAATAGATGACTGCTTATAGTATTTAATCTACTGACCATTTTTATCTTTAAACTTAGCCAAGAAAAAAAGAGCTCATTCTTCATTAGAGTTATGCAACCTCCATAGTAATTTCAGAAGAAGAGCTTTATTGATGTCTTCAAATTTCCTGATTCCTAATCCACCTTCATCTTTTGGAGAACAAATCTTTTCCCAAGCTAATGTAACCAGTTTTTTCTCATCAGATTTCCCTGTCCATAGAAAGTTCCTTACAATTCTTTCACAAGCATCCATAACCTTGACAGACCATTTATAAATGGACATGTTATACAATGGTATGCTACATAGAACAGATTGCACCAGAGTCAATCTAACTTGGAAAGAAAGAAGTCTACCTATCCACATAGCCAGCTTTTTTTGGAGCAATTCCACAAAACTCCACAAATGTTCAGCTTTAATTGCTCCCTGTACAAGCATGACACCCAAGTATTTGTCAGGGAATTTTGAAATCCCCATTTGCATTATATCTGAAATCAGAGCAATTCTTGTATCTGAAGTCCCATCAACAAAACACTTGCTTTTAGCAATATTAATGATTTGACCTGAAGCAGTTTGGTACATAAGCAGTAACTTCTTCAGATTCTCTAAGCTTTTTTTTCCCCCATTACAGAAGACAAAGATATCATCTGCAAATAAAAGATGAGATGGATGTATGCCATGTCTGAAGACCATTGGTTCAATTTTTCTTTCAGCAATTTTATTGCATATCTGTCTACTTAGAATATCCTCAGCTATGACAAAGAGAATTGGTGAGAGAGGATCACCTTGTTTCAAACCTCTGCCCACCCAAAAAAAAAACACAGGACCTCCATTAATCATAATAGATATTTTAGAAGTATTGAGTAAAATGGAAATCCAATGTCTGAAGCATTATGAGAATCCAAAAGCTTTTAATGCAGCATCCAGATATTTCCAGCTCAATGTGTCATATATGCCTGTGAAATGTCTAGCTTCAAACCCACATTTCCTCATCTTCTATTAACAGTCATTTCATTGACAAGTTCAGAAGCAAGAATAATTTGATCATGAATACACTTGCCTTTAATGAAAGCACATTGTTGTGGGGATATAATTTTATGAAGTAAATTCCCTAACCTCATGGTGATAATCTTTGTAATGATTTTAAAACAAAAATTACTAAGGCCAATAGGCCTGAAATGCACTGCTTTCTTTGCACCTTTGATTTTAGGGATGAGAACTAAAAAGTTGGAATTTAGGCCACTAGGAATGAACTTAGTAATCCAACAATACCTGATAGCTTCAATAAGATCTACTTTAATAATATCCCAAGCAAATCTATAAAAAGCACCAGAGAATCCATCAGGTCCAGGTGCTCCATCAGGATTCAAATCAAAAGCAGCATTCATTATTTCTTCAGCTGAAGGAGCATTATTAAGCATTCTATTATCATCATCATTCAAAACTGGAGAAATACCATTGAAAAGATCTTCATCAATATTAACCTCAGAATGTTTGAATTTAGATTCAAAATGATTGATCAGAGTATTGGAGATATCTGTTTGAGAAGTAAGAATTGATCCTGCATCATCTTGAAGTTCTGCAATAACATTCTTGGCTTGTCTGAGTTTGATAGAAGTATGAAAGAACTGAGAATTAGCATCGCCATATTTAATCCAATTCACTCTGGCTTTATCACTTAAGAAAGAATGGTGATGTTGAGCAATAACATCAAATTTTCCATGAGCAGTGACCATCTTGTCTAAGAGAACCATATTAGTAGGATCAGCATCAGATTGAATTGTAGTATCCAAATACCAGCATCGAACAATACAGATGTTGACTATTTACTTCACTGATTTACATTAAAAACAAATATTTGCACCTTAATTATTTAGCATCTTCTTATTTGGTCCAATCAATTCTTATGTTCAAAGTGAGCTTTAGTGATGAAGCTCTTTTAACCATAAGTTTATTTCAAAAAATTTGTTAAGGTCTAAATACAGTTACAATATATTGTTTTGGGGTTTTTGTTTATGTTTTTTGTTCTGCATGGTACATAATTGACCATGTTTTATGGTGAATCTTAATTACATATCGTTATGTTTCATTTAACTTTAATCTAGGCGGATCCAGGTTAATTTGTTTCTTGCCAAAGATAATGGGGTTTTGTTAAGTATTTTGGTTAATGGAAAACAAATTCGTTACTTTTTTTATTAAACTCTTATTGATCATTCTCCATGTTGGATTTTTGGAAGAAGTGCATTCAAGCTCTATGTGACTTGTTTGCTTTATTTGAGTAAGTTAGCATTCCTATGAGTATCCTTTTTTCATGTTCCTATGAAATTCCTATGATATTCTAATCACAATTTGTTTTTTTCTTCTTCGAGTTTTTCCATACACAACATGCTCAGAGATTGTTAACGGGTAGATTGGATTTGGACGAAGTCGAAGTCCAACTCACATCTCTATTTCTTCAAGCAGGTGATGTTCGAAAGCATAGAACATTTTGTTGTTCGTATCCAAAACTAGCGCCAGAGTATAAAGTTGAAGGGTATATAATCTTACGATATAATTTTTATGAAGTCTTTGTTTATTTGTTAATAGCTTGATGATAAATTAGATGTATTACGATATGAAAATGAAATTTCTTTATCATAACAGTTTGGCTATAGACCTAGCACTAAGGCTATGTTTATATAGCTGACCAGGCAAAATGACTGAAACAAGACTAGTATTGCAAAACCAAGGATATTCAATGATTATTGCCATCTACTGATCTAAATATGATTTTCTTTAACAACAAATTCGGTCTTTAAGTAAGAAGAGTTAAATAATCACAATAATTTGAGTCTTATAAAATAAAAAAAATTAATAGATCTGAATTTTTGAAGACGATCCGTCTCTGTTTTTCTTTCTCCTCAAGTATAAATGGCTTATTTTTGTTCGCTATTAATTGTCCTATTCGTGTTGCTACTGAACATTTCCGAATAACTGATCTGGTGGTGGACATGGAGTGTTTCTCTATTGCAATATCTGTGCGGAAGACTGTTAGCAGCTCGTTGGCCTCATAAGAAGGTGAAGACACTACCCATATTAAGCAAATGAAAAAGCTTAATTTTTTAGAAAGAAACTTGTAAAGAGGAAATTGTTGCCTACTCGTTTTGTTAATAAATCAAGTAGAAGAGTTGGACTAACTTACGAATCGGCCAACTTTGTTTAGGATTTGGAATGTAGTTGTTTATTTTGTTTGTATATTTACCTTGTTATGTTGCTCTAGATCAATTTTGAAAATTCAAGCCTTTTTTTTATTTCTCTAGTTTACTGTTTGTATTCAATGTAAAAAAGATGAATGACTTTCTTGGTTCTTGTTGATATAACGCGACACAATAATGTATTTAGGATTTGGGTGGTAGATTGAGTGTGGTGATGAATATGGAAAATCCTTCAGAATACCAATTTAATTCATAAAAACCAGAAACGTCTTTTTCAATTGAATTGGTCTCTAGGTCGTCATTGGTAGCCAAAGCCAGCCCTTTGATTTCAGTGTCGATGGAAGTCTACATCAAATACTAGTTGTTTTAAAGCATTCAGTTTCCCGCTAAAGCCCGTTCCAGGTTCAAATGCGAGGCACCAGTGTACATAGTATCTTTTCGCATTCTGTAACTTTTAAAAAAAATTGTAAAATTAAATATAAGAGAATGGTTTAATTGACAAATAACAGGTCGATAATTATTTATTTTTTGCGATCATTGCATCATATAAGTAAGCCCCTTACAACAAGCTTGAGCAACATTACTGTAATTGTATAATTTCCATTATACAATCACACCCATTGATTTATCATATTCTTAGATCTAGTTTTGACACATAAATGAAGAGAAATAAAGAGAGACTAAGAGGCTTTTTTAACGAGATTCAGAGCATGATTGAAATCCTACATCCTCGGTTCCATTAATGATTTATGGGGATTTCATTACAAGGATTTTCATGAGAGCTTGAGGTGTTCTTCATGTTCTTGAGCAAGAGGGAGTAGTAGAGAAGAAGATGAGGTAGAGAGATAAAGTAATTGAGACCATCCCTTCCTTTTAGGGTTACATTTCTTTTTATATGAGACCTACTCAGCAAATTTACCAAACTACCCTTAATGGGAATCATATGCTAGAATTCTACTATGGTGCTTCCTCTCCTGGGCGAGGCTAAATTACAACGGCCTTAGCTTGGCGCCACATAGTGAATGCACTCCAACACTCAACAATTATTTATCCTCTTTCGCCGACAAGCATGGTCGGCGACCTTACTTTCTATTCTTCTAACTTCAGCGGACTAGCCTTCTACTGGATAAGGATTGCTGACGCGGATCCCACTGAGTCAACGAGTCAACTCTGACAACCTGACGACTCTGATCTTCTCATAAATGCCCAACTACTTCTTAGCTTCCTGTCGGTGACGTATCCTTCATCCGCTGATCACAGTTCGCCCTTCGATACCCGCTGATGTAGCTTCAGCGACTCTGTACGCTAATCTCCTCACACCTGATAATTCGTTGTGGTCTTCCGTTGATGATTATGTACTTCTCAAAGATAGTCTTCTTACGCAGCTTCACCTCTTGGATGTTTATATTCGTAGAAGGCATTTTCTACACTCACATTTTGCCCCTTTGCTTATGGATGGTTCGCAGATTAATCCTTAAGCAAAATCTTCGTAAAGCAACGTCTGGTGTGGGCGGAATAAACAAGTTAGGTCTTCGAAGTAACTTGGCTGGATCTATTCTTTAGTCCGGACGACTTTTTCGGCGAACTGTCTTGAATGACTCTTCAGTCGGCGGCGATGGTTCTGGCATAGATTGGCGTGCTGTCTTTAATCGTGCTAGACTGACTCTGAGTTTTGGACTTCGGCGTGCTGGTATAGGCTTGAGCGGATCTTCTGTCTTTAACGAATGACCATCACTTGTTGAGAAACCCGTTGTGCGAAAATCTGAAGAGCTTCTTCTTCAATAGGCTGACGAGATCTGGCGACCTTTAATGTGAACGAGGTGTTGGTTGTCTTTGTAATCTTCAGCGATATCTGTTATTGAGTATTCGTTGATAAAGATTGGGAAGTATTCGGCGATCCTTGCTTGATGGTAAAGGCTTTATCTGCTTCTTCAACTGGAGGAGATATAAAAAAAAGTTTACAGTCCCAGGTTGTGCTACGACGATCTTCTTTATTGTTGTAGATCGTGATCAGAACTGACTACTTGTGAACTTCAGAGCGGTAATTGTATATCGGCGAACTTTGCAAGTAACTGCTGGTTGAATTTTTGTTGTTGCTGAAGGAACTGAGCGGAAGAGTACAACTTGTTTTTTTTTAAATATATATATATATATATTTGCCCCTACTCTTGCGCGAGGTTCTGAAGCAACGACTCTAGATTCATCGACTTGTGGTTGACATGTCTGTTTTCCTGCTTTTATCGTTATGCCCGCTTTGTATTTGATTTAAAGTACTCGTATTCGCCAAGTGATGTCCTGCAAATGAACCATAAAGAAATTAAAAAACAAAGAAATTTTTGTTTTCAACTTTCTTGATATTTTTACTTTGTATTTCATGTACATGGTTGCCCCTTTTTGGTTTGAAAAGTAAGGAATCGAGACTTTTGAAAGCAAAAACAAGTATATGGCTCTGCCCCTATTACTAATGTTATGGATCTTACGAAGTGCTTTGGGAGAGAACAATAACTTGAAATAACTATGATATTATAGTATGATAATAATCTGGGTTAGTGATACTTAGCTTTTTGTTGGTGAACGTCTATTGCGTTCATTAGTGAGTTCGGCGGGTGAAATAAGATCGAGCCGATGCCCCGCATATAGTCACTGGTTCCACATCGGCGATAGTACACGGTGATTAACGAATACTTTGTTGCAAAGTCGGCAAACCTTTTAAATGAAGCTACATTTGTTACTCAAATTCAAGATTTAACGTACTAAGGCAAATAACAAGGCAAGTTTAAAGGTAAAAGATAATATTGTAGATGCGAATAGTAATGCGAACTTAGTGATCGTGCCCCAGCCATGGTTAGTAACCCATAAGAGAAATGGAAATGCATTTATAATGACGAATATATCGCAATTGAGCGTATAATGAAATATTTGTAAAGTTTGTGATACTTAGCTTGCTTGTTCGGCGTAAAGTAAATAGTTGGGCGGTTGCCCCTCGGTTAATTTGAAAGTATTTGATGTTACCATATCTATCAATTGATATGCAACTGGACACAATTTAAAATTCTTAACTTTCGCCGAAGTTAGTGCGACAATATGCAAATTAATTTAGAGATAATAAATGAGATGCCTTAGTTGATTTGTAGGGGACATCTTAATCCTGTGTAGGTGGGCGACATGTGTACCAAGCTTGAATTCTTTAGCGAACACAGTTGTAATCAGCTCCTTGTCTTCTTAGAAAGCGGTAATATAATATCGTTTTTGAAGTTCCTGTTGGTACAATCTATCCAAGCAACTTGAAAGCGAAGTTAGTTTTTTCATTGCGTATGTTAGAAGTCATGGCGGGGTAATGCAAATTCAATAACGTAGGCGATGTGTTTTGACTCATAATGAAGTTGGAGAGTACTATGTAAATTCAAAGTTATAGTATGCTAAGATAGAACTATTGTAAAATTATATTATGCCCCTGGGTGGCTTGCCATGTTATGTAAATGTTGGTGGCGACATTCGCCGCCATTCATTTGGTTGCTCAAAAAATTCTGCAAGGAGGACCAACTTTCAGTTCCTAAAGCATGTGCCCTTCAAGCAACGCCTCAGCAAGATTCCAAAGGAAAAAGATCAGTTACCGCCAAGGAAACAGACTGACGGCGGAAATGTCGAAGATTTGAAGTCGCCGATAGAAAATTCCAGCGAATTGCTTTTAGGCTTATAAATATTTGGCAATTTTTGCCTTATCGAATGGCTTTTTAGCCTTAACTGAGAGTTCGGCAAAAATTCCTTATTTTTGTGCATAACTTAGCCTACCTGGCCCAAATGATTAGCTAATGGTTATCCCCTGGTCCATATCACAGCCTTCCGTTATACATTGTTACTTGTGCCCGTCGGTGATCTATTATAAGTGGGGTAGTTTACCTGATAGGAGTTTTATATTTTTAAGCCATCACTTACAGATCAACAAGTAACACGTAGGGACTTATAGTTCCAATGGCCAGATTTACGTTACCCATAGCTTTTTATCATCGAAATCCAAGTTAAGCTTGTTATCGCTGCTTCTTCAATTTAGGAGACCTTTTTTGGTCTAGAACTGTAATATCTGAGAGACTTTTGAGTCCATGGCGTTTTGCCTTCACATATGGCGCTTGGCCTTGAATAGTACCTAATCAAGGTTTTTGTATATGACATTTTGCCTCAATAGATGGCTTTGTAGCCTTGAAGATATCTGGCCTTTTTGCCTCAGTAGATGGCTTTGTAGCCTTGAAGATATCTGGCCTTTTTGCCTCAGCAAATGGCTTTGTAGCCTTGAAGATATTTGGCCTTTTTGCATCAGTAAATGGCTTTGTAGCCTTGTAGATATTTGGCATTTTTGCCTCAATAAGACCTTTTGGGTCAGGAGCTATTAGCTCATGCAGTCGGCGAAGCTCATTGGCTTATTCGTTCGGCGCTTTTTCACTGATTAGCTCATATAGTCGGCGAAGCTCATTGGCTTATTCGTTCGGCGCTTTTTCGCTTACGTGCTTTATCGTGTAGACGAACTGTTGACTTTCCTATCTGTGTTCAAAGACAAAAATATATAGAATGACAATTTTTGCCCCATGGGTTAGCGGTGATCACATAGTATTCAAATAAATTACGAAATTCAAACTTGATTGAAAATCTGCCCCAGCTATGCTCTTGGGTTGAGCGAGGTGGATTTCTAAGAATGGTTTAATTTCAGCGAGTTTCA
Organism: Papaver nudicaule; assembly: GCA_023529015.1. Lineage (NCBI taxonomy): Eukaryota > Viridiplantae > Streptophyta > Magnoliopsida > Ranunculales > Papaveraceae > Papaver > Papaver nudicaule. The sequence continues at coordinate 1,571 of JAJJMA010051714.1, read as the reverse complement.
AAAAATGTTGCATCTTAAACTTAGCAGCAGGATGCCATTTTAGAGATGTGAGACTATGCAGTCGCCATGTCCTCACATCGCTTATCCTTTTTCGCCAAACTTATTTCACAATAAATATACCCTTTAATTATAATGTATCTACCACGATTTACAATGTGAGATAAACTAAGGAATTTTAATTTTTCGTGACAAATATTATTAGTATCTCTATTGAGTTTCGCTAATGTGCAAGTGACGTGTTTGCCGAGTATAACTTTGATTGAAACATGGTATAACAACGTGCTAAGCTAAAGTATTCAACTACACTAATTATATAGTCGAAGGAAATTATTTCACTGTAATGAGTAATGAATAAAATTTCTGAGATAGAGAAAGCTTAGCATTTGCTGCAACAGCCAGGGAAGAGCGGCGACTGCTCCCGGAACTGAAATGGCTTTGCTACAATGGGTTGGTTTGGTCTCAGCGAACCTCTAGCCTTTGGTGAGCTTATCTTTTAATGTTGATCAACGAGATGGGTTGGTGAGGTCAAGATTAACTGTTTTCCAGCTAGCTGCTGCTGACGTTCATACTGTTGTAGCTCGGCTAGGTGGTTACTCCGCAATTGCTGTGTTTTCTCAACGAATGTTTCGATATAAACAAGAGCACCTACGACATGTGAATGGAATGAGCAAGGGTTGCAAGAACTTATATTGTCGTATAACAGCATGAGTTATCAATATACAAGTGAAGAAAATGAACTAAAATGTTATCTGATTTATTGCTTTGTAGCTAACACAGTCATATTTTATCAAAGAAAGCAAGCTTCTTAACCACATCTGCCAGTTATGGTGATGTACTCTTCATATAATATGAACAAGCTAGGTATTCTATTGTGCATAATTTTAACAGTCTTAGTATGTTTGCCAAAACACGCTACTGAAAAATGAAAATCTACATCTTTACCATAAGTAGGAATGTGCGAGAAATGATTCCAAAACAATAATAGAAAACTTATGAGGAATCAAATATAGAGTTTAGGATCCTCCCTCTTTTAGTGTTGTTGCGTGATTTCGCCGAGCTAACAAGATCTTCTGGTTCATAGCTTGCTTTATGCATTCTGATGTTTCCTCCCTGCCTTGTCCTTTGGCAAATCCTGAAGACGTTTTACGCACTTAGCGACTCTTTCATTTTCGCACAGTAAAGTTTTTTTTTTTGTTAGAAATGGACCAAGCTGTGGACGATTAACTTTGTTGGGAGCATGAGCTTTCCCCCGACTGCAATATAAATGTATGCACCTGTGACTTAAAAGTGAGTAAGAGCTGTAATATTTTAGCAGGACTAATTCCCAAATGATTTGTTACAACGTTATTCATATACTTAAATAATTAACCGATCCAAGTTTGATGGTTGATACTATCGAGGTGTCAATTCAGGAGGCTGTTGCTAACTTAATGACCGTATTCCAACATACAGTAACTCAAAATCTATAACTTATAATCTGTGTAAGACAAAAGACAAGGTCAGCAACTTCCTAATTCACATTTCTATTACTTACTTTTCTAGTAACAGCTGTGTATCAACGTGAAAAAGGA
>JAJJMA010051713.1:0-15050 GCA_023529015.1 Papaver nudicaule | reverse complement strand
ATTAGATCTAATGGCTAATAACATATATTTTAGATCTGATGGCTGAGTTTATCGGGCGTTTTACCTTTGCGCCCCCCCCCCCCCTATGATTCAGCGTTAGACTGATAACTAGCACTGCTATCTAGCACACCCCATTAGACTTGGTCCTAAAAGCATTGCTATAAATCTTATGTGTCATGCTAGTTTTTGGTAGATCTAGCACTCCCATTAGGCCCCTTCCTATGGGGAAGGCAAATACTATGATTTGCCTTTTTTGCCCCACTATGGAAGGGGCAAACACCAAAAACGACCAGGCAAACCGCCAGATCTGCATGAAAAGTTTGTACAAGAGACCGGGAACCCTAAACTACGTTCTGTTGGCTCGTTGGTCGATCGTTTTGCTAAGATTAGCATGGAAGTAAGCAATTTTGCTTTTGTAGCTTTGGGAATCCATCGAGAAAAAGCCATTGGTGAGACAGATGAGGATGTGTTGAGAAGATCGTTAGAGACATGGGAACTCCAGAACGGCGGCAACCCGTTCCACTTCATTGGTTGTTTCATCCTTAAGATGTTGCCAAAATTTAACCCATTCGGATTTTAGTTAGAGACATGGGAACTCCAGAACGGCAGCAGCCCGTTCCACTTCATTGGTTGTTTCCACATCCTTTTAAGATGTTGCCCCAATTTAACCTATTCGGATTTTAGTTGTATTAGTGCAATTTCAATTCTAATGAAGTCAATGTAGTATTTAAAGTTTAAATTGAATGAAAAAATAACTTAACGGAACGTAACAACAATGTTGATGAAAAAAGAAGGAAACATCAAAGTTTAACACAACATTCTCAAAAGTTTTTGCCGTCTACAAATTAAACCAAAAAAAATAAAACAACAAATAAACTGAAACAACATTCTCAATCATCATCTACTCTCCTAGTTGTCTTGTCTGAAATGTTGATGCTCCCCTAAGTTGGCCATATTGTTCTAGTTAAAATTGTTGACCATATCCTCTTCGACTTGTGAAGCATCCTCTGGAGGTTGCGTAGCATCATTATCGTCACCAAATGGTTGCATAAGAGGAACATCACTAACTGCTCGTTGAGGAAATGGCCGCCAGAGACTACTACCACCTCATATGGACGAGCATGTCTGCAATCCTGGCTGAACAACATTGGGGTAAATAATGATTGATTCATAAAATCGTTGACGTCAATACCTGGGGTGTTAAACATTACTTGTTGAGGGTTCACCTGAATGGGAACATAGACATTCGATGTTGCTGCTGTTGCACCTGTTGGAGTCCCAACACAATGTTCGTAACTGGCATCTATGGCTTGAGAGTCTTGGAATCCTCCTCCAACCTGAGGCTGAGTCTCCTCCACCACCATGTCATCCAACACATTAGGGGTGCTTCCTCGGCTTCCTCGGCTTCCACTTCGACCAAGTGGTAAACAACTCAGACTTGCTCCACAACCTCGACTTCGTCCACTACCACTAGGACTTTGTCGAGTTGCAGGACTTCGTCCACTACACCAGTTCCACCTCGCCGACTTCGTCCTCCACCACCAGAGCTACCACTGAAGCCAGTACCACCAGCATAGCTTTCATCACCTCTACCATCACCCTGACTCGAATCCTCATTCAAATCACTAGCATTCATGTTAAACCATTCCTGATATTCTTCATGACGTCGATGTTGATCTGCAAGATACAAATGGCGGAGCTGCGTACATATATGTTCTAACTCATTGCACCTAGCTTGATATTGATCTGGTGTAGCATTCACCCCAAAGTACGGAGTTTCCATGCCTTCTGTTGGAATAGTCACGTTGTACTCCTCTCCTCGATCATTCACAAATGATGCCCACCGATTAATTGGTGGCATAAGCCCAGGCTAACCTGCTTGTGTTGGATACATGTATGGATTTGACGGTGGAGGTTGTGAAGGTAAAATATCTCCTTCAGCGGGTAACTTCCCCAATGCTGGAAATACCCAAATGTCTGGCCTGCATTGCTATACATTCTTTGTAGACTTTTCTGTACCAGCCTTGGTATTCTGCCTCGTCAACTGGTGCCCTTGATAGCGTTCTGTAGTCATGCCACTGATGGTTGGGATCATGCAACAACCTCCAATAATCAGCTCCTGAAATGTCACTCAGATCAAAAGGGTTGATAGGGATGCGTTTAAATTCACGTCTAAGTAGTTGAACAATGAGTCTTTCCCCGAAGTACCAAACACCTTTTCCTGACTATGGACTGTATAACACGTGTCGAGTCAAACTTCTTGCATGCAACATAAGCTCATGCTCGTGCCATCTCTCGCCATACATTTGATATGGTTCACGGTTAATGTTGTAGGTTGTTCGTGTACATTATTGCCCCCTTTGCACGATCATTGCGCGTTGACCATCATCAACTTGGCATGCTGCCCAGTGTCGTGCATCATACTTTTTAACGAGGGGAAAATGAGCTTCACTCTGTCCTTCTTCATTAAGCTCTGGTTCCCCAACGCCAAAGGTTGCATGCCACCACAACTGATGTTCAAACATTGCGTTTTTAGTATATACATTGCAAAATTTAAAAGAAAATAAACAATTAAAATAATTCAGAAGCACGTTATTTACCTCAATTATCCCCCAAAAACCATTGAAGCTCTTTTTGTTGACTCCAGAGCACTCACACAAACTAATATATATTTCAGCCAAGCAAGGTGTGGCCCAGTCGTATGTTGGTGCCAAACTCAAGTCCTGAAGCGCTTCTAACCAACCAACCAGAACCATCGTGCTTGCGTTTGGAAAGAAAACTTGGGCAAGAACCCATAAAATGAACACTCTTTCAATCTCATCAAATATACTTGGGTCTGGTCTAATAGTCTCATTCTCAATGGCTGGACAAACGTACTCTAACAAATGCTTTAAGTTTTCCAGATATAGCCTGTGAGCGCGTAGTTTCAATCCCTTATATTCCATGTCCGACGCCAACCTAGGTAGCAAGGTTCTCCAATTACCCTCACACTCCCATCTTACTTGGTCAAATGGAACGCTAGGTCCCTCAAATTTCATTCCCGTCGCCATGTAAAAATCGAGGGGTGTAATTCCTATGTAAATAAAAACTCCTGATTAGTCAATAATTCGTATTTCATTTCTAAGTTTTCCTATCTCTAAAGTCTGCGTATTTTAATAAAAAACATAGAAACTATATGAAAAAGCTAACGAAATAAACATAACTTACTCGCTTCGAAATCCTTGAAATAAAATGTATTCGTGGATGTCCAAAAACGTTCTAGTATCACCTGCGCTATTTGTTGTCTGCCATTTTTTGTCTCGATCTTGTAGAAAGCTTTCCAAGGATATCGGTCCACCCTTTCTTTTATTGGTTCTGGAAGTAAGGCGTACATTGTGTTCAAATCAGTGAAGCCCCCCCCTGAGATTCGTATAATTCAAACGCGTTTGTTTGCTTGATATGTGCTCCTCCAATCTACCCGGTGCATTTTTGCCTGCTGTTTGTCTGGGCGGGGCATTCAACTCCGCTAGAATGTCTATATTCCATTTGCGGTCGTTAGGAGGTTGTGTACTACTGCTTGCCACAGTGTCATTTCTTCTTCTTTTAGTCGACATAATATTTTGATTTTTTTAAAAAAAATACAACAGAAGAAGAAGAAGTTGAGAGAAGAAAAGAAGGAGAATCAGAAGACGGAGGAGAAATTGAGAAGGAAGTTGGTGGAAGTCACCTATTTATAGTAGAGAGTGTGACCGACGAAAGAGATAGTTTCTAACGGTTGAGAGGCAGTGTCTCTCTGTCGAGAGACACATTTCCTACGTCGAGAGACACTCTCTCGACCGAGATAATGAATCTCGACCGCTAGATTGTTTTTCTTTACCATAGTAGGAAACGCGTTTTGCCTGGCCACGTGGCCAGACAAATCAAAGAATTTGCCCCCTTGCATAGGAAGGGGCCTTAGACTAAGCCTTATGAGAGTAAATGCTATGGGTAGAGTGGTTTTCCCACTATCACTTTCAAACCGAAAGAGAATCTAAGTGAAAGAGAGAGTGAGGGAGTGCGACATGAAAGAAAGATTCTTAGCAGTTGATTTTTAGTTGTTCCAAAACGAAGAAGTATACATTGGATCCCGCATTAGATGATAAAAGATAAAAAATTGATTAGTTTTATTTCTTGGCGTCATTAAATACCCAAAATGAATTTGGCCATACCATATAGAGCTACCGAGTAGTGTAAGTAGGTAGATATAATCGGTAGTTGTTTTGCGTTAACACTAATCGGTTGTTGTTTTGAGGTATGGCCAAATTCATTTTGGGTATGGCTAAATGACATCAGGTTTTATTTTTATATAAAAGAAAAGGCCTACTTTTAATCTTAAAGCTAATGTTTAACAGTTTTTTCTCATTTTTCATCGAAACGGCCGATGTTCAGCCGTTTCATGTGGAGCGGTCAATCTTTGTCCACTTTGGGAACTCTTTCATGGACTCTTTTTTTATGAACGAGCTCTTGATAGAGTCCGGTGGGATTGGGGTCCTACCCCTACTCATAATAGCATCAAATTTTGTGCTTTTGCTTTAATTTGAAAGTCTCTTTTGAAAGTAAAACTCTATCCATTGTCCTTGCTTTAGGAAGCTCCCAGTATTGGAACAAGTCCATGGTCCACCACACTTGGTAATTAATTTCAGTACGATCAAATTTAACATGGACGACTAGAGTCAGTACTCTTGATTATTGTTTGTAAATCGTTGATGAAGGATATACGTGTATCGCGTATTGAGTATAGGTCTTTTGCACTGGATCGTCCGTACCAATTTTTCCTAGTGCCCATGTTCCAACCTATAACAATTTGACACGTGTCATAGAATAATTAATCAGCTATTATCGTAAATTTGATAATACAAGTCTTCCATATAAAATAACTTCTGAATCTTCTGCCATATCTGACAAGTCTTCTGATTCATTTTTGTCTCTACCTTTAATTTGATTTTTTTTTCTCCACCTTCTAACTACCTGAGAATCTTGAAATATTCTTTTTCGGTTACCCTTCTCGGCTGTCGTAAGGCAAAATCCCATTCTATTGCTAAATTTTTTTTCCGATTTCCGATCGTCAACTCGACAACAACCGGGATTTCAGTGATCTTAACTCTAACCCCAAATCGACAACGAGCATGATTTTTCATGGCAGTTTCTTTATCAATTTCAGCAAGACCACCCATTGATCAATTATTATGAAATTTTCTTTGTTCCATAGATGAATGAGTAGCCCTTTTATCGTTAATTACCCATTAGATAACATCCTCTCTTCTAGAAATATCAATTTTTTCCCCAGAAGAAGCCCATCTCGAGATCTTGATATGAGTATCATGTTCACTCCAAGATTTTGGTTTGTAAACTGACATCCAATTCCCCATCATTTTCCGGATAAAAGATTGCAGAAAAATCACATATCCTTGAGATTTTTAAAAATCGGTTCCAACTCAGTTTACCAGAAATAGCCTTAGTTGTTTGATTCCAGGACAATTTACCAGATTTATGGCATAAAAAGGCTCTTGTTACTCTGTCTTTAACATTGATTTCCTTAAAAGAATTATCAATGGGGAAATACTGAGACGAAGGTACCATTTGCTCAGTGAAGACCAATTTCCCTGAAGATTTGACTATTCCAGGACCATTTACTCGCTCACTCTCACCATTCACATTTTATGTGGCCTAAAAATGAAGATGAGACTATTCTCTTTATAAGAGCAAAGGCTATATGGTAGAGTGGTTTTTCCACTCTATCAGTTTCAAACTGAAAGAGAGTCTAAGTGAAAAGGGACTGAGTGACCGTGGCATGAAAACAAAGATTCTAAGTAGTTGATTTTTAGTCGTTCAAAAACAGATAAAAAAAAAGTATACATGGGACCACATTAGATGATAAAAAATTTATTAGTTTTATTTTATAACATAAAAGGTCCACTTTTACTTTTAAAATAATAAATACCAAAGTAACGATTAATGTTTAACCGTTTCTTCTCATTTTTCATCGAAACGACCGATGTGAAGCCGTTTCCCGTGGAGTGGTTAATCTTTGCCCGCTTAGGGGACTCTTTCATGGAAAATTTCGTAAGAACAAGTTCTTGATTGAGTTTTGGGGGAAAGGGGTCCTACCCCTACCCATAGTAGCATCAAAGTTTGTGTGTTTGGTTAACTCATTCATTCTGAAAGTCTCTTTTGAAGGTGAAACTCTACCCATAAGCCATAGTCCTTGCACTAAGAAATTCCCAGTATTGGGACCACTGTATGGTCCACCACACACTTAGTAATCATTTTTTTTTTACTCAATCAAATTTTTTTTTCCATTATAACAGAATGGAGTAAAAAATACAATCCCTTATCAGGATGAATAATCAAAACAACTAAAAAGAGAGTAACCAAAACTGGAAACCCAAACAGAAAAAAATTAACTAACAAAAATGATAGTAAGTAAGATGGGGAGACTCCATGCAACCCAAATGAGGGTCTAACAATGAATTCAATCACGTCTCCTTTAGCTAATCACGCACCCTTCTTAGCTAGTTTGTATGCAGAGAAATTAATATTTTTGTAACTATGACCAAATTTAACCTGCATTGTTGCACTACTCTATTCCATCTAGGTTTGAAAAACCAGGGAATTTTGCCTGAAGTAAAATTGGTTACTACAGATTTTGAGTCAGAGTAAATCAGTAGCTTTCTAATTTTCTCCTTCATAGCCCATTCTCCAGCACAAACAACTGCCATCACCTCTGCAAGAAAGTTTGTAGCTACCCCAAGCCTCCTGTTTTAGCAATACCATACACACCCTTATGATCTCTGCAAAAAAATTCATAACTTGTTGATCCTGGATTTCCTCTTGAAGCACCATCACAACAAGATAGAATTTGGTTTTCTTCTGGAAGTATAAACTTGACTTCTTTGATTCTCTGAGACTTCATATTTCCGACCCCAAGGTTAAAGTTTCTTAAAACCTGATGGTCATAGCTGGTATTCCACATCACTCCCTTTATTCTAATCTCATAATCTTTAGTGAATAACATTACTCTTTTCTTAAAGCTTATGTTGCTAGGAGTAGCATTATCAAAATAACTCTGTTTCTAAGAAACCAGAGTTCCATTATAGTAATGGAAGCAGCTATCAACCATATTTCTTTCACTGCACTACTTTTACAGCTAGCAAGCTTGATGACATCTTCATAAGATATAGGATTTGTGAACTGAAACATACCTCCTAACCACTTCCAGACAATTTCACTGAAATTGCAATGCCATAGAAGATGATCCCTTGTTTCTTCATCATTTCCATAAAAACAACATCTGGAAGCCAAATTGATTCCCCTTTTCTTCATGTTATCATCTGAGGCGCATACATTTTTCACTATTTTCCAGACATTATTTGAGGTAGTAGGGTGCATACCTGAATACCAAATATATCTAGCTTTGTTGCATTTAGGATAATGATTTCTTACTTTTTCTGCTGCAGACTTTGTAGAAAAATCTTCTGTGAGAGTACGACTCCAGTTCCTTTTGTCTGCACCATTGTTTAATACAGGTAAATATTCCATTCCCCATTTAACACACTTGGTAATCGATTTCGGTACGATCCAATTTAACATGGACGGCTAGAGTCAGTACTTTTGATTATTCTTTGTAAACCTCGTTGATAAATAGTAGACACGTATCACTTACGGTTTGAGATATAGCTTATTTGCACCGGATTTTCCGTACCAATTTTTTCTGGTGCCCCATGTTCTAACCTATAACGAATTGACATGTGTCATAGTATAACTAATCATCTATTATCGTATTTTTGCTGGAGTAAAAAAACAAATTAAACTTCCCATTTCCAAACTTTCTTACCAGCCATAAATCCAATACAGGGTAAACCTATCAAAGAGAACTAATCCTAATGAATAAGATATGAAAACCCCGTGAAATTGTATTCTATTTTTCTTGGCAATTGCATTATTATAACATCACTTATTAGGTTTGGGTTGTGAAGAATAAACTTTGTTTTTATTTTTGAAGTTGCATAAGAAATTTAAACTATACTTGATGTTTTATTGACAAAAACTATTTCTCCAAGGATATACAACACTCTATTACACAAAAATACATAATTAAGTTTCTTACTCTATCGAAAATGTGTCTTCAATCATCTATTTCGTCATGGGTTATGGAGTTTGATTAAAAACATATTTTTTTTAAAGTTGTTATTTGCTAGGTGTCGAATTGTTATAGGTAGGAACTGGTAGCACACGAGAAATTAGAATAGGCGATCTGGAGCAAGGTACACTCTGTATCGTCTGCTTTCTTTTCCCTTTTCTAGAACCCTTATTCACAGACAAAACCCTCGTTTTCCGATCTCTATTTCTTGAACCCTAATACCTATATGTAAATACATCAAAAATATTTCATGGCAGATTATTTTCAACAGTTTACATTTAGAGATTAGGGTTGTTGAAAGTGAATAAAATAACCATTCGTGCTACTTAATAGCCGCTGAGTTCTAATACACAACCACGTACGCATTTGTTTGATAAATAAAGTAACACTGGACGGCTACTCAGTAGCGGCAAGATAAGGTAAATTGAGCTATGTACAAGACAAATATATTGAGGCATAGATCCGTGCCATGATCTGGACATAAACTCCCTCCAGTCCCTATTTAGAGCAACTCCCATGGAAAGTAAAATCATCCATATCTTTGGGATGATTCCTAATATCTGGACCAAAAGTACTACTATGATGTTTTTGTAGATCCTCAAAACACTATGCCAATATAGAACCCCTCAAATTTGAAGTGGTTGCTATGGATTGTCCATCCGATCATTTGAAGGCCGGATTGATTTTTTTTTTCCTTCATTTTTCTCTATCCGGTCAATCAGTGACCGGATGTAATAAAAAAAAATTAAAAATAATCTATCCGGATTTCCTATGGCCGGATGGATTTTTTTTTTTACTTTTTACAATTTTATAATATTAAATTTGATATATGTGGGGTCAATTGATAGATTTGTGGATATATAAAAAGATCCCATAGTAGAAAAAATCTCCATACGTATCTGATATTCTGGTTATCCATATATATAGGGATTCTCAGAAAGATATGGATGTTTATGCATCGATACCATAGGAGTTGCCCTTATCCAATTATCCCCGGTGTAGTAAAAGTGGCACTGGCACCACTTACATGTTGAACACTTCATCGAAACATCATGTAATCAATCATATTGTGCCGTTTCTACAAGTGGACAGTTGGGGTAAACACTTCTGACTTTTACTCTCTGATGAATGAAGACGCGTACGGCTAGAGATGAGTTTGTTTTATGGATAAAATATAGTGGCAACACAGTAACATAACATAACATTTACTTACCACAGTCAAAGAAAACCCCATTTTTTCATTTTCTTGCTTTACTCTTTCTTTCATTCCCGATCACAATTTCTTAACCCTAAACAAGAAAATCTCTCTGTCAAAAGGATTTCATGGCGGATTACTTTAACAGCCTACCATTAGATATCGCATTAGACATTCTAAGTCGACTACCAACTGAAACAGCTCTCGATTGCAAATTGGTCAGTAAATCTTGGAACACTCTTGTTCGCCATCCATCGTTCCACTGGATTCACTTGAATCGTCTTAACCATGATGATTCTGGTAAGTTAGGATTTATTTCTTCAACTGGATATATCGTTAAACATTTTGAATACAAGGAGTCAAATTCATCCATTGAGAGAACTAGAAGGGTTAATTTAAACCCTCCATTTACTGGTACTTTAGCCACTAGCATTGTTGGTTCCATTAATGGTCTAATCTGTCTTTCAAGAAGCCCATCTGTTTGTATTTGTAACCCAGTCACTAGAGAACATGTCATGCTACCAGAAATCCAGACACAGCATTTTCATACTCATCGGTATTATAATTGGACTAGTGGGTTTGGTTACATTTCGTCGACAAATGAGTACAAAGTTGTAGCAATACATGCGTCCCAGACCAAGTTTATAGAAGTCCACATATACACTCTAGGCAGTGGTAAGGGATGGAGAAACCTTGGACGATTTGATGTTGATCTGGGTGAAATTGATTTGGAACAAGGTATCTTTGCCAATGGAGCCCTTTACTGGATCGCCATTAACGGCTGTGATTTAGAAATGATCTTCAAGTTCGACTTGGTTGAGGAAAAATTCTACCAACATCTGGCACCTACTTTGCCACCAGCATCAAATGGTGAATGGAGTCTAAATAAGCTTGGAGTTTTGGAAGGGTTTTTGTATTTTGCTGTTTGGCTTGTTGACGAAGCCAATCTAGATGTATTTTACGACATATGGCGGTTAGAAAAGATGAATGACATGGAAGAGAAAGAGGAACATCAGTCATGGGGTTGGACTAAAATGTTCAGGCTTCAAGAGAAAAGATTAGTAGCCACCATTAACAGTGGCAGTGTTTTAACTCACCTTGGAGACTCTCTCTATATCTACGACCCAAAATCTTCTACCTCGAAAAGGCTTGTGGATTTCAAGGAATGGATTCGTGAGATATTTCCTCACAAGAGCACATTTGTTTCGTTGAAAGAATTAGGGGAAGAAGATACAGAGATAATGGAGTCGATTGAAATTAATAAGACAGAAAGCCGTAATTCGCCTATGAAGCAGCTAGAAGAGGAGAAGGCCCTGGATGCTTTGTTTTCGCTGAAAGAATCAGGGGATAAAGAGACAGAAAGTCTTGATTCGTCTTTGGAGCAGCCGGAAGAGGAGGCCCTGGATACCTAGTTATACATTGGTAATCTTTATCTCCGTTAAATTTCATTTGATTGGATAACAAGTAAACTTCGTGTGAACCTAAATGCTATTGACATTGCCTTAATGAGTGATATTTCATATTTGTAGACTACTGTTAGTCTGTCTTTACACCATCTATCCAACTTTATGGGATTGTTTTTTTCCTTTCTGTTTTTAAGCTAGATTGCTTTATTTACTTTGCATTTTGTTAGTGACTTGACCTTATCTGAATGGAAGCATATATACGATGTATACTTTAGTTATAATGCAGGGACAATTGCGGAAAGTGGGAGTTTTAGTACGAGGGAATATATTTGCATCTTTCCACTTAAACTGTAGCTGATAGATGACGTAGGGATCCAATTTAGAGTTCTGCATATTTATGTCTTGTGTTTTGATACTCAAACAATGTATGCTATTTTGACTAGGTAACTGCACTGAAGTTTGTCTTAACTTAATTTATCAATAAATATCACTAGAACAACAGAGTCAACTAGCAAAGGTACGTTACCATCATGCCTACTTCCACAGTTGTATGACTTTCCAGTTGTTTAACTTTGATTCACTTGGTTCCAAGTTCAGTTGCACCTTTTAGTTCTTCCAAAAATACTAGTTTAGAGTAATCTATAAATTCCTCCATTACCTAATTGAATCATGTAATGTCAAACAAGACTCACTTGGACACCTCATTTCCATTATTTTCATGATATCCTTTGTGTACTGTATATACTTGAGCTAACAGTGTCGCTTAAGAAACCGCTAGTAGTTGTGAATAGATTTGAAATAGTGATCTAGAGAGTCAGGATTTCTTCTTAGCAATTGCCTCCTGTGAATCCATCTTATATGTTTCACAAAGATTTAGGCCCAGATGTAGCGGCAAATGTATTGATAAAATGTAGTCATTACCTGGCCTAACAGCAAGAGCATCTATTGCGTTGATGATTTATAGAGCCCTGCTCTTTTAGTTCCTTCAGGGAAGATATTTGTGATGAGAAGTACCATTAACTCCTTGTTTCTTTTAAACACAACTAGAATACACTTTATTTAGGGTACTTTCGGCTTTTAACACAATAAGGTCTATGCAAGTTGCATGGGTTTTCCCATACTTTCTGCTGTTATCTCTTGGTAACACTCATAACAGTTGTGATAGCCACAACTGATCCTTAAATGATCAGGCAGCCCGATTGCTGTAGTTGAACCAGAGTCTTATTTCTTTCTCTCCTCTAAATCTGTTTAGAATAGTGTTCCTGGTGATGCATTGTTGGTAAAACAACTCTCAGGTGGAAAGCTCTTATATTCCCGTAGCATTTTCTTTGTTAAGCATTGTAAGACCATCCACGATGGGAAGATTTTAAACTGTTTATTAAAGCATGTTGTGTGCAGCAGTGGAATTGCTGTATCACCCTTAGCAATCCAGCATATTTGCTAATGAAAATGGTATATATGGCATATGCGAATACAGATATATCGGTATAACTTTTGAAAGCTGCAAGGATTTTTTTTCGCTTTTGAGTTTAGGTGTTGAATGATTGACGGGGGTTTCAAATCCATTTAGTACCACACTTTTGCAAGTATGACCTTTGGGGTTATGTATTAGGGTTGGAGGATAGCGTTTTTTGTAGATTGTCAATAAAAATGATATTTTTGGATTCTGAGTTGAGTCTGTTTCTTATTTCTGGTGATTTTAATGGGAGTTACAGTTGGGTTTTCTTTCCTACATTGTATTTGAGTTGGGTTTCAATGGATTAGTCTTAGTTCTTCTTACGTGCGTAGAATTTGCTACTAAACGTATCATCTTTTTTGTGTCAGAACTCTTACTTGTAGGTATCGACTGTGAATTGTGTGTAAGAGAAATAAGCTTTCCAGAGTTAGGTGTTTATGGAACTATGTTACTTAGTTTGTGTCTGTGGCAGGAATGTTGTTGTTTGTTATATACAATTGCTGGTAATTATAGTTTGATTTATGATTTTGTTTTAATGGTGGTGGTGCAGGCAGGTTAACTTTGGTGATGCAGCTTGGTAATTTCTGCGACATCAAACTTGTTTAGGATTGCGAAGCTGCAAAAGCTGGTATACGAGTTCTGATAAGGCTCTCAGAGTTTTTTTGTACCCAGGGATTGGTTGACTGGCAAGTCTCATGCCTAGGTTACCAGAGAACCAGGGAATGCGCACATGTCTTATTAATACTGGCTGTTTTAGGGGCCGGCAGAATTGTTAGAGAAGCCGGATAATGAGACAAAATAGGGTTGTCCAATAGCTTTTTCTCAAAACCCCTTATCGAACATATTTTTTTAATTCCAAACTACCCCTATTTAATTATAACTAATCAAAATTAGTTATACTAAATCACCTATTTGAAATGAAATTTTTCCAGAAAGAATTTCGTCTGGAATTAACCTCCACAACCAAACCGAAACAAATTTTCGTCTAGATGTTTTTACAACCATCCAGACGAAAACAACCTATTTGAAGCCAAAAAAATTTCCAGAGACATTTTCGTCTGGAAGTAACCAGCTTAATTCATTCGAAACTCATCTTGAAAAACAATCTATCTAACTCTATTTTCGTCTGGAATTGTACTAATTAACCTATCCGAAAAACAATGTAGCAAACTCTGTTTTCGGCTAGATTTCTCACATTTAACACTGTTTTCGGCTACTTTCTTTGTGACACAATCTACACTACTCGATTTTCGTCTGCAAACTAGGCATGCAAAACTGTAAACAACCAGACGAAAAATCTGGAATGTAATTTTCGGTTGGATTTTTAGGGTTACATCCAACCGAAAATCAAACTGAACCCAATTTCTATAACATTCAATCGATCAAATTCAAGCAATGGGTTTGTTAATTAGGTCTACCTGAGTCTCATATCCGGATCTATTTCATCAAGAGTCTCGGTTTCATCTCTTTCTTCACGTTCTTCATGTTCTTGGTCTCATCCTTAATTTAATAGGGTAATTTAGACTTTTCATTGTTTTTGAACACTCCTTATAACACCCCCTAGGATTGTAATATTGTTTTCCGGCTTCTCTAACAATTATGCCGGCCCCCTAAAACAGCCCGTTTATTAATTCATGTGGTTCTTTTGCTTATTTGTTTGTATTTTCTGTTCAGGTTATTTGGCTTTGTATTGGGTTTGACTCCTTGATGGAACTGGATTTAAAACAACAATTTTAGCTCTTGGGTTTGAGATGTACCCTTGAAGTTAATCACTGACGCATTTTGGCTTAGGTTCAAAAGTCGCTAACATGGAAAAATAGTCAATCAAAGCACAATGGGGACTACCGGACTAGAACTTGGATTCAGGCTGATTTCAGTATGATAGATTTTGACATTTTGTGATTTCATTGTTTTGCAGTATATAAATTAGTTCCATGAGGTTGTGTAGGTTCATCAAATAATCTATGAGAAGTTTGTCGAAACATTAAAGTTTTGAGTATTTTTGGCTCCAGTTATTTCAGAAGGCTTCAATCGTATGTAAATCAAAGCACAAAATTGGTCTGTTACTTCATCTATAAGACAGCAAAAAATCCTGAATCAAATTCCTGAATGGGATGCAGGGTCATTTTCCAACTTTTCATCGTACATGTTCCAATATTTCAGAGGCAGAGCTAACTATCGTCGGATCCCCTTAAGGGATTTTTTTTTTGCAGTCAGTGTAGAATTGCCTCTAAATATTATTCGTTGTTAAATCTCCAAGGCATGTAGTGGGTGTGCAGCTGTTGCATTTGAGATGGAGATTTAGCCCTTTAGCTTTTAATTTAGCCGTTACATATAATCCAAAATAGAGACACCAAAACTCAACTTTGGCCACCCTTATTAGAAATACTTTTTTAATTGCCAAATTACCCCCAATTTGATTAGTGACTAATTACATGATTAGCTTAATTATAAATGATTAGTGATAATGATTAGGTTTAATTAAATTTAATTAAAATCAGATTTTTTATTTTTGTTCTGGGTTTTGGGGAAGAAGAAGAGAAAAAAAATGTAGGGTTTGAGAGAAAAATCAAGGGTTTGTTTGTGTTTAACTCACCAAAAATAGCTATTTTGTAAGTTAAACTCATCGAAGTTCTTTGGCATCATGATAATACTCGTTCTTGTAGGTTGGATGTAATCAAAAACTCCATTTTTACGAGAATTGAAGAACCAGGTGTAGGTTCGGCTAAAAATTTAAAAGCCGAACCATTGAACCTCAAGAACAGTTCGACTGATTCGACATTTATGTGTTATGGGCCGAACCACCATTGGTTCTGCCATGTACTTGTGTTGGTT
>JAJJMA010051708.1:0-16963 GCA_023529015.1 Papaver nudicaule | reverse complement strand
TCCTTTATACTTAAAGTCAAGGTTAATGGAAATTGATATGTTGAATAAGGCTTATTGATCTAGCCTAAACAACTTTACCTCCGAACGTGTGACGAACTTAGTATGAAACCTAGTTCGTGAATTTGCGTTTGGGAACTTCTAGGGTTTACGATACAAGATCTACCTTATGAAGTTTCTATCAAATCTTGTTCGTGATAAGATTGAAAGAATTCAATATACCCAAGATACATGATGGAATTTTACTTCTGACATGTGCTTCACGATCCTCAAGTAAAGTCTTTTCAATAGTCGTAGTCCTAAAAGGACTTCGAGATGACGACCAACCTTTATGCAAGGATACACAGATGTGTAGAGGATTGAGATTGTATCTTGCAGAAGGTCGTCTATTTATAGTGATCACTAAGGGAGGCTTTGCTTAAAGTTAAGCAACCTTGAGTAGGGCTCAAGCAAGTTCCGGAACTAGGAAAGTCCATAGCCTGAATACCCATTCTCAATCTTCTAAGAACTTTGGACTAAGCCAAAAGTTAAAGAAGACTCAACCTTGTTCGAAGGTTCGAGACTTCTGGTCCAATGCTTGTTAGGACAACGCTTTTCGACTTCTGGTCCGAATACTTAGTTTGAACATCGCTTGGATTAAGTTGTTGAATTCCATGGGCCAAGACACGACAAGTCCGAGAACTAATTATGTCTAGACCGAAAACTTCAATATATGAAAGTTGGAAGTTTTCGCATGGCTTATGTGAACGCGTACACAGAGCAGTCCTTAGAGTTCAGGAGAATTCAGGAGAATTCTTGAACTTGTATGTACGTGTTCATGAACGCATTCATACAGACTTACCTCGTTCTCTGAAATCCCAAAGGTGGTTTATGTACATGTACGCGTTCATGAACGCGTTCACCGTTTGGGTTGTTTCAAGAGACAACTCAACATACTCTACCTATACAAATTATCACAAGAGTAACAAATGCAAAGGCGAAAATCCTAGAATACCTTCGGATCATATAAACAACATCATAGACTATTGGTATGATACAAATGGTTAAAACGATACGGAAAGGGAATACCTTTCTAACCTTCAGCAAGGACGTTATGATTTATCAAGTAGTAAGCTTCGGTCTTCGTCTTCATCAGTCCTCGTCTCGATTACCTAGAATTATCCTAGTCCGAGTTGTAGAGTAAACTTATCAAGGATTGTGTTTTTGTCTCATAAACTTGACAACTGACTTGAGATAACAACATCAGTGGGTTCAACCGAGCAATGCTCTAACAAAAGCTTTGTTGGTTGCCTCCATGTTTTTTACTCCCAAGATGCCCATTTCTTTTGGTTAGCATATCTTTGTCACATGCCAGCCAACAAATCTATTTTTTTCCTCTGTAGAGCCCCATAGGAGTTCTCTCATAATCTTCCTAAAAATTTTGTCCAATCTATTAGGCATTTGTATAAGAGACATAAAGTACACTGGTAGGCTAGCAAGTGCATTGTTAATGAGTATAATCTTTTTAGCCCTTGCAAGAAATCTCTCTTTCCATTTTGTTATTTTTTTTTGTGGAATTTGTCTATGATGCAATCCTACACTGACTCTTGATTCCATGAACACCCAGAGGCATACCAAGGTACTTGAGAGGCAGAGTTCCAATCTTGCAGTGCATAATATAGCAGCTGAAAAACCAATTACTATAATCGTTAGCTCGCGACTGTAATTTTGGCTACGGTAGCTATGTTTCCAAGCTGTCGATTACAATGTTCGATAACTTTGTTTCTAGTTAGCTAACGACTATATTCGAGCCACTTCGACGATTGAGCATTAGTCTCCCCAGTAGTGACGATGAAATTTGCCTTTGGAATCCCTCAACCAAGGAATACAAGTAAATACCCATGCTATCGAATTTCGAAAAGGGTAATATGGATCATGGCTTATATGAGTTCGGATATGATGAGAATAAGGATGATTTCAAATTGGTAAGAATTGCTGAAATTTGTAAGCCTTATACAGTACTAGTTCTGGAAGTTATGATGATGGGTATGTAATGCAGGTAGCAAAATACAAATTCTAGAGTTAATGTCTATATGTTCAAATCACATTTCATATCTACATATTAGGATCAAATTCATGGAGATTATTTCAGTGTCAAGCAATGCCTTACTACTTTCCTGGTAGAACAATATATGGGGTGGTTGTGAATTAAGCTCTACAGTGGTGTGCTGCTAACAAGCGTGATCATACCGAAGCTATAATATCTGTTGATACGAAGAGCGAGATATTCAAGGAGGTTGCAAGACTAAAATGACCGTTCTCCCCATTTGATGTTCACAATTTCCACTAGAGGTGATATTTGTAGTTTTAAGTAGTCATAGGCCTTCACCATGTTCTTTTTTCAAAACTACTCTTCAACACCACTTGATCTCTGGATCTGGTAGCAGTAGATCCAAGTAACAAATATGTAAGAATCCTATCAACAACAAACAATGAGCAAGCTTTTACTGCGACTTCTTGTTATTCTTTAAGAAAAATCTTCAACCTACTGAAAGTAACAAACATACTCAGTCGGTATACATTGTTCAAAGAAAGCTACCGACTGAAGCTGCTTGAGTTTTTGTACCCAAAATTGGGGTTAATCGATATTTTGGTTTTATAATACCTATTGATTAAATTTAGTCGTTAGTCATATTCATTTTCGAAGCTTCCGATTGTTTATAGTCAATTTTGGGTGGCTGATGTCATTGTAGTACAACGGCAAAATCATTGGGTGGTGATACCAGTGACATAAGTTCGAAATTCGTCAACACCAAAATTCTTTACCGATAACATAAATAAATAAATTGGGTGATTGATTTGTCTGAAAATTCTCTTACAAAGGAAATACCTCGTCGTCTTTGCAGGCACTCTAATATGATTCGCCATACAGGTGGTTTTCCTCCTAATCTATGCAAACTTTTGAATGTATCCATTATTGAACTGGATAATTGATGCGCGTCGTTTACGCAACAAATTAATCGAGATATCTTCCATTAATTAACTAGTAATATACTGGTAATAAGGATCGTTCCCACAGAGAGTTGTGTAATTGATAGGTTTTATATAGCTAGAAAATATAAAAAGGGGGTTGGTTTGGTTAAAAAAAAAGAATACGAATAAGAAGAATATGATTAAGAATTCCTTCGTTGTTACCAAGCGTTAGACTCAAATTAATAAACCCGTTTACCTTTCGTTAGAAACATATGTCACTAACTATATAATAACAGGTTCGTTTAGCTATCCCAGAAATTCCTTATATCATTGAATGATAACATCGTTCTATCACCAGATTCTATCCATTTGAGCCGCCATGAAGTTCGTTCTCAAGGTGTAACTTATTTGAGTGCATTGAGGTTGATCCCGCCAGTTAAACTCAGTCTATTCGGTCCACTTACTTGTGTTGTCTTCACATGCAATTACTCCACATAATCCCTTTGCAAGGTCTCGCGTTCTATACTTTTGTAAGAATTATGATACAATTACGGATACCCTAAATCTTACTAGCATTGAATTCAACAACCAATGAATTCAGTTTGCAGCCTAAACCACCTGAAAATCAATCATAAACCTTCGATATAGTAAAGACAAGCGACAATGATTAAAACTTTAAAACTCAAATAAAATTGTAATTAATCTAACTTCAATCTTAGAAAATTGAATTCATCCTTAATCAATCAAGAGAATTAACTACTCATATTACAAGGAATAATAATAATAATAGTTTCACGGTTTTCCCCTAAAGGGGTAAACCCTAGATTCTTGTAAGATGGTAGATAAGAGATCAGATATGTTATTTTTGTCTCTAGATGTCTCCTTATATAGTGCTTCAAGTGTATAGGGGCCCTTTCTTGAATCCCGTTCGAATTCGATTTCCAAAAGTCGACCAATTAACTTATTTGCGTTGTGTATGGAATCCCTATCCAAGTCTCTGTCTACTGCCGAAAGAAATTGGAGACATCCATGGTATTACCGTATCTATGAACTATATGTCTGTATCTCACCTTTTTTTTTCTGACGATTGTTCGCTTTTTGCCCAAGCTAAACCTAGTGAAGCTAGGATTCTCGCTAACATTATTGCTTAGTTTAGCAGCTACTCAAGTCAGTCAGTTAATTTTCGATAATTCTGGAACTTCTTTGAGTGATGGATTCCAAATCATGTATGTAATTAAGAAATGATATTGCTAGCATTTTGGACATCAAAAAGATGGCTTTACATATAAAACAAAGTTGAATCATTTTCTCACTTGATTAACAGGTTCTATCATTTTCTCATTTGATTAACAGGCTCTCTAATAAATTAGGTGTCTGGAAACAAAGATGTAGGAACATAATGGTAGCTGAATTGCTTGGAGGGTTTAATTCTGTTTCAACTACATTCCAGTCTGAAGTCTGATATTAGGCTAGTGTATGTAGCGGTTTAGTATTGTGTATCTTCAAATCTGGACTAGGTCCTGGGGTTTTTCGCTGGATTGCGGTTTCATCTTTTTTTTTAAAAAAAATTAACTTTTATTAAAAAATTAACTTTTTGCGGTTTCATTATTATTAATTTTTTTTTTTTTAAAAACAAAAACCAAACATTTTAGGTCAAAATCGTCAAAATCAAAAAGAAATCAATAACAATTGCCAAGCCTCATTACTTTGGTTCTAATATTCACCATCAGTACAAATTGGTTTGTAAAATGATATCTTCTAAAATTCATTCCTAAGGAAGTTCTAAACTAGTAATTACATTCTTTGAATCACAATATCACCAAATTCAAACCCCATTAACACTATAATCATAACAATCTCTCAGGAAATTAGGTTATTAAGAAAAGATTAAGGAAAGATAAGAAATCAGACGAATGTTTTGGTTAGAAAAATTAAGCTTTGATAGATAAGGAATCAGACGAATGTTTAGTCTATAGTTGGACAGGTGTAACAAACTGAGTCTACTCACCATGCCACGTTCCCCCTCCACTTCAGCTCGCGTGGAAGTAGTATGAAAGGGGAGATGTGCCTATCACGATTGATCTTATACTTCTCTTGGTCTCCGCCTTATTTTCACAGACTTTTGCCTTTTGGATTTAGATAGTTGACACAAACAAATCACATGCCAATCATTCTGCACCACCAAAAAAGTATGCAATGTCACCAGTGAACTCCTTCATGTCCATTGGAATCAGAAGAGCCAGAAATTCTTCTTCAGAGTCTTCAGAGTTTATATCTTGTGAGTCCTCTGCTACGTTGACTTCTGCCCTTTTTTCTTATGCTTTTGCTTTTTGTCTTCGGTGGAGGGTAAATCCTTCGAAAGTCTCAGATGACCCTTGTACTTACGGATCTCACTTCTAAATAGTTTATCTTCCTTGCTCCAATTTCTAATACATTCCGGACTATCCTCACTGAGAACTTTACCAAAATCCTGAAATTTCTCACACATCTCGTCGAGGACGAAGTTGTTTCGGCCGCATTCTGGGAACATGATACAAAAGGTAAGCAAAGCCTCATCCGTAGCCAAAAACCAAGATGCCCTCATACAAAGACTTTTAATCGCTTTTATTAACTGATAAAATCCAACTTTCACACACAAGCTAGAACCTCCGAGCATACTGTGGTAGTTTTCAGGGACAGATAATGTCTATTCTTGGTGCTTACATGCACAAGATATCCATCCCATCGCTGCAATTGCAGGCTAACTTCCCATTTCTGAAACCTGATGACACATTCTATGGTTTGGTTCTCTTCTTCAGGCAGAATTCCGACTTTCCCGACCTTGCGGGTGCGAATTTCTCGTCGCAAGTTGTAAATTGCATTTCTGAAGAGAACGACATCTTTCTCGTCCAAAATGTCGAGCTTCATCTTGATATTGCAAGATTTCATCGTTAACAAAGAATATGGTGTCTTGCATTACTTTACCTTCCGCGTTATATTGTCTCTAACTGATATAATTAAAGTATTGCAAAGTTACTACGTTGATTAAACCTTTGAGTGAATCCATCAGGTAGAAACGTGTTGCAAATGGGCAACTTTAATGATCAACTTTAAAACAAGAAAGGAGTTATTGAATCATCCAGTTAAAGAGAAAAACTTTAATAATTTTTCTTGCACTAAGTTTCCACTTGTTTAACTTTTGGTGTTTCTTGAAGATCTTGATTATCAAGAACTAGATCTGAAGATGAAAATCTTGAAAAAGAAAATGAAAATGAAATTGATTCGTTAACAAACCTTAGAAATTTCTTCCGGACGTAGCGTAAAGTGTAAACTAGACTGATCTGATAGATTTCAGTTGTTAAACGACATTATGTTTAATAGTGCAATTACCCTAATTAGAAAACAAGGCGTCTTTTTACTTTACAATTTGGTTACTTGTAGTCCATACAGTAATTATGTATGATTGACCATGGGTGATCCCATGGTTTGTCTTGAAGAAGGGATTTGATGGTAGAGATGGATTTGAATGAAACATTGAGAGATGTGTGAGGATGGGTTCGGAGAAAGGTCCCTCAGTCGACATTTTTTTTGTTTGAAATGTGTCCAACAATGTTCGCTTTATGAGTAATAAAACTATCTTGATAAGTCGTTAATGTGTTTAGTGTTCGCCAACTCTTTAATACTTTTCTTGAAACTGCTCAACATTTGTTTATAGAATGTCATGTTATTAGACAACTTTCGTTTAAAATAGATGCTATTATTTCTCAACAAATTGTTCTCTCAAGTTTTTTTTTTCTTTTTCATTCATAATGTCTCAGTTAGCTGCTGCAACAAAATTCATGTATAGCAAAAGATTTTTTTTGCTGCAATCAATTCCAAATCTAAATAATAGAACTTCATATGTGAGGACTATCTGTACAAAAGCTTTACGTGAACCAAAAGTTGATAAGGATAGATGAGGAACAATAGTAGCAAGATTGGAGATAATGGACTAGAGAAGAAGAACAATGCAAGATCTTTTTTCTTTCAGAAATTCCTTACTTAACCAGATACGTTTTTTTTTTTTTTTTTTTTTTTTTTAAAACTTTCCGTAACTAAAATTTGCCTAAATAAGTTAGTAAGAGTGTCATCGTCAACTGTATTAACCCTTGGATATATATAAAAACCAAAGGTTGTGATAGTTTGTCATTTTCTTTTATCAAAGTCTTTTGTTCATAGATCCACTTCGTTATGTTTATCTTGATTCCAACATAGTCTACCAACCAAATTGGATCCCTCAAGTTAAACCTCAAAGTCGCTGGCAACCTTGTCTACACACCCATCACCAGAATCTAATGATTTAATAAAAGATACATCAGCCTTCAACGCCTCACAAGACTACGAGGGCACATCGTTAACAACAATACTCAAACAAGAAGATCTGATATCCAGAAGTGCACACATAGCATCTGTTGTATAACAAGAATGCTTTAACACAACTGTATCTACTTCAGTTATGGTTACATCCTTGATTAAACCTTACAGAAGGACTCTAAAACTCTAATGCGGAACCAAAATCGACTTTTTTTTAGGACAACTTATGGATTTTCATTTATTTTTTTAGTAATAAAAGTGGGTAAAGTAGAACGAGTCCCATGTTGAGGTTCAGGCTCAGGTTGAGTGATGAGTTAGTGGAGAAGAACAACCATACATTCACGTGTTTTGTTTGTTTTTAGATATACATGGCTTGTATATGATGAATTACTGAGTGAAAATGGTGGTGATTTGAGGCGAGTTTGGTATTGCTGTGATTTTCCGTTGTGCTGTGTTGTGTGTTGCTGTGTTGTGCTGTGAAAATTAAGCAGCACGACGTTTGGCAACTATAACATACAAAATGTTGTGAAACTAACTAACTGTAGATTATGTTTGGTAAATTATTTTTTTTTTCCTGAAAAATCAACTTAATAGGTAGCATATATCAAAGTAAGCACTGACGCATAAGCATCCATGTTAAGAACATAGACCAACTCAAACTATAACAGAGGGAAAAAAAAGAGAGCACCATTGGCCCAACATGTCTTTAGAATCTTAATCTAGGAATTGAAAAGAACATCAAACATAAAACAACTCAAACTACAACAGAGCTAGAAAAGAGAGAGAAACCGCTCAATATGTCTTCAGAATCTTAATCTAGGAATTGAGTGCCCCCCCTCAATGTTACTTCCTGCAGTAAATGTCTTTAGAAGTTCCTCGTGTTCCTCCCCAAGCTTCTGGGCCTTCTCCCATTTCTCACACGCAAGATACAAATTCACCATTTTAGTTATTGTTCCTGAAGTCAGAGCATCTAACTTCTGAAGCCTTTGATAGGCATATGCACCAAGCTCAAGATTTTGATGAATATCACTTTGGTTTAATAAAGAAGCATACAAGTTGGGGGCAGACTTAAAGTGGATAATGAATTCAATTGCAGTGGAGATATGACCACATCGCCTTAATACGATAGCCATGGTCACCAGGTGACCTTCATCTGCTTTAATACCATGATCGATTGTCATAGATTGAAAAATTTCAATTGTTGTCTCTAGCAAACCTTCAGACATGCACGAATAGAGTGCATCAGGAAAAAAAAAATCCAATGGTAGTCCCTTAGACTTAAACCTATCAAAGAGATTCAGTGCTTCTTGACAAAAGAAAGAATTTCCATACCCTCAAATTATGATGCTCCATGTCCTAGATGATCCATTCCCATCTAGATTCTTTCCAGTGAAACATGATTCTGCACTTTTTAATTCACCACATTGGCAATACATCTCTAGAATACCATTTATCACTCCCAGATCTCCGACTTCGAACCCTTGCTTGACGTTCAAAGCATGTACCTCTATTCCAGACAGGTAGCTTGGCATTTCCCCAACTGCGTACAACACCTTGTAGAAAGTAAAAGGTTATGGTTCAACCCCTTTTCTTCTCATCTTCACGAATACTTCTGAAGCCTCAAAAAACTTCTTCCTTGAACAGTGAGGATATAAATGAAGAAGATTTGGATGAAGGTCAGGAATCAAGAGTTACCTGAGAGAGGCCAAGTTCAATATCATAAACACGTGAAGACATAAGACAACATCCTTCTCCTCCAATAGTTTCAGTCTTCATCTCTACTGGTTGGTTTCTCTCTCAATGCCGTGTGGTTTGGTTTCTCTCTCAAGGATTTAGGGTTTGGTTAGATAAACAACCTTTTTGCTTAAATAAGTCAATTTTTTACTTTTGTCTTTTTGAATTAAAAGAATCGAACCATAAAGCAAGAAAATTAATGTCTAGGTTTGAAAGATAACCAAATGTATCAAAATCAGGTTCATCTATTGACGAACATGACTCTTATTGCCTTAGAGGTCTAAAACTATGAGATTGACGTTAAGGTTAAGATCGCTTTCTTCCATATAGTGAGCTTCTTGTTCTAAAGATTATCCATATCTTTCATAGTTGGCACCCGCCTTGCACTATTGGTACCAATACCCAGTAAATCCACATCTTCGTTACCATTTTTTGTTTTTGTTATTACGGGGATTGTTAGGTTTTTATATTAACCTTGGTGTCGTTACGAGTGGGGCTACAAGTTTTATCTTTGCTCCAGATATTAGAATGACTGCCACAACCCTCGACCTCGATTATGGCCTTTGTACACCTTCCGCGTGAGTTATCATCTCCACGAGGTATGAAAATCACAAGCTTTTGATGCCTTTGCCCCGAAAGTGGTTTTCACATCAATTGTATGTACATCGGGCAAAGGATTCAAAAGTTCGTGATCCATACCTCAATGGAGATGATGACTCATGTGGTAGAGGACATAGGGGCGATGGTCAAGACGAGGGCGTGAAGGTCATCCCAATGTTGGCGCAAATAGGGAGCTTTGTTCCTAATGGTAGTGGCGCTAAAATTGAAAATTACTTTAATGAGAAGAACAAAGTTAGAATTTGACATTGTTATTGGTATAAATTTGCTGAAAATTGCATCAGTAATGCAAGGAAACTAACAGTAGCAGTTAACTACAAAAGGTGTAGGGAGTCTCTAGAACAAAAAACTCATTATGTGGGTAGAAAATATCCTTACGGGATAAATCATGAGTTACTAATGGCTAATAAGAAAAAATTGAATTGATATAATAAAATATAGACCCACAAATCCAACTTTAGCTTCAAAATTAAGATTCTAACATGTTGAGATGGAAACATAAAGAAGTCTAGTAAGGTGTTTAGAGCAAGCACTATGGTGTCATAAGCCATCCCTAGATTGTGGCCATCTAGGGATGGCATATTGACAAAAAAATGCAACCACTATGGCCTTAGCCAGAAGAAGACAAAAACTGAGTTTCCGCGGGCATGGTGTTGCGGAAACTGAGTTTCTGCATATATTGTGTGGCGGAAACGCATGGTCAATCTTGACTATTGATCCGGCGAAAACTTCGTTTCCGTAAAGAATGAGTTTTCATACAGAAAACTCGTCAATTCACGCCTTTACTTATCCTACATTCCGCCTTTACTTCTCCTTACCTAAATTTTTTCCTCTATTATCACATATTTCGAAATTTCAATCCAAAGAGCCCAAACCCTAGGTTAGTCTTCATCTCCTATGGATAATAATTTCTACACATCCAAAATTCGGCACCACTTGGTTTAAAGCATCAGCCTTGGCCATCGCCAATCATAACCATGATGCTAGATTTCTTTTTCTTTAAAGAATTGATACATTTATTTACAGACACTATTCAGGTTGAAAATTTGAAATAAACGTTGATTCTTCAGTTCGTGCAATTTTTGAGAACTAGTTTTTTTGAATCTAAAACTAGTTTTTTTATTTGAAAAAATAGTTGTTGGAATTGAACGCTCAAGATAAACTAGTTGTTGGGATTGGATGGCTAAGATGAGTGATGTAGCAGGGGTGTGAAAAAAAAGAAGGTCAAACAGAGTTTCTGCAGAAAAATAATACGGAAACTGAGTTTCCGCAAAAAAATAAATTGCGAAAACTGAATTTCCGCATCCCATCTGTATCTCTACTGGGTGCTACACATATGTAGCACCAATTAGAGAAATACCAAAGATTCCGTAGATTGTAGAAATATCCTTGACCATAGTGGATGCCCATCCGGGCCATCCCCACATTGTGAAGATATCTCTACAGTCTAGAGACCATAGTGCTTGCTCTTAGATATTAGAAGTATATATTCTTCCCAAAAATCAGAAGCAAAAAGGGTTTTGATTCAAAATTGACTTTTCTATTTTTACAGGTCGGTCTAAAATTATGTTGCCAAACTAGTTTATGATTTTCTTACTTCCAGAATTCGGAAACCATTCCGATCTTACCGATAGAGAAAACCCCAACCATCCGATTGGGCATGGCCCAATTTATTTTGACAAGGTTTGTACCGAGGATACATTTGCATTATTAAGGAAAAACAGCAAACCTTCGAAAAAGATTGCAAACTAGAAATTAACTGCATATATTTGCTAGATGGAAACATTTCAGTAATTAACTTATAATAGCCGTTTTACTGTTTGATGATCTATAATTTTCTGTTCTCGATTGAATCACCCTTAAATAGAATGCAGGAAATCTCTGAGAAACCTATAGATGAATCGAAATCTTGCGAGGGGAAACAAGGGTTAGGGTTTAGATTGAACCAAAGAGTTCACACAGTCGGTGACACAAGAAGAATTGGGACGGTAAAATACATTGGAAACGTTGAAGGTTATTCAGGCATTTGGATAGGTATTGATTGGGACAATGGAGATGGAAAACACAATGGTTCACTTAATGGGGTTACTTATTTTGAAGCTAAATATGATAAATCAGGTTCATTTGTTCGTCCTCAGAATTTGAGTCATGGTATTTCCTTTTTACAAGCACTTGAACTCCGTTATAAAGGTGATTCTACTAAAGAAGAAGAAGATGAGATGTATGTATTATCAGCTAGAAATAACCGAGTAGCTGTACAGCTTGTGGGGAAAAATAAAGTTCAAGACAAATTGAGTCGATTGGAAGATCTGGTTGGTGCATCACTTTCTTATTTGGGTGTTAGCTCAGTCGGATCTAAAGGCCAGATCAATGCTGTAGTCCCAAGTAAGCTTTCAGTTTCGAACTTTATTGAGTTTGATACAATTTATGTGTACTCTTATTATGGAGTTCTTATTATGGAGTGATTGCGTACAGTTTAGTTTTTCATGTATCATACTTTAGCTCGGAGATAACTGAATCCAGTAGGTATTTTCTAATTACAACATTAAGAAAGTTTTGTATTAATTCACTAACTCTTAAGAAAATGCTGTGTTCTTGTAATGCTTTTGCCTTTATAGAACATGAAATGCAGTCATATGTCTGAAGTTGAAATTCCTTACAATCTCCAAACTCATCATTTTTGCTTTGGAGCATTAATACTGTCAATCTGTCAATACATATCTAACAGCTTAACATATTTCTACTTAATCCATTCATAGCTCTGCCAAATTGTTTACATTTCTCTTTTCATTTACCTGACTGCACTAATGGTGTCAAATGACCAGTTTGCAACGGTCTGTTCTGGCTAATATAAAGACTTCGGTAAACAAGCCCATAGCTTTTTCTAAACAAGGGCAACCAGAGTAATGACTTGTGCAGCCCTGCCTTTCTCCCTCTATATGTTTCCCACCAATGTTAACAGAACAGTCATTGCGTTCTGATAAATTTCAGAGAGGCCTTCACACAAATTGCTTTACGAGCACCTAAGTTTTTGTTTATCGCAGATCTCAAGGAGCTCGATTTGACTGGGAACTTGCTCTCGGAATGGAAAGTAAGCCTGATTCTTGTTTGTCATTAGTCATCTTAAATTGCTTGGTTGAGATATGCTCAGTTGTACTCTTATCAAACTGGAATTGCATGTCAAATGTGATTACACGTCTCTTGGTTTTGTCAATTTTTGTCTGCTTCTAACCATCTTAGAATCTTGCCAGAATATGTTGCTTAGATTCTCCTTTTGGTATGGTGTTTGTGAAACTTAAATTTAACCTCGAAGGAATAGGAAAAAGGAAAAGTAATCATAAGCTTTGCTTTTGCACCTGTGGCTAAACAAGAACCAGTTCTGAGGCATATACCAATCTTGGCCTTTGAACGTTTTACATTTTATTCTTTAGTGCCCCTTTATGTATATGCCTGTGTTGATAACATCGACATCAATATAAGCTTTATACCCAAATTCTAAGGCATCCGAACACATCCATTATTGAGATGATTCTCTCTTATTTTGCACGTAGAACCTTGATTATGTTGGCCATTGTAGTGTTAATTAGCATGTGATATGGACCTCAGCTTCTGTATTAAAGAATAAGTTAGGATAATGCTTTTTTCGAATGAAGTTAAGATAATGTTGTAAGAAGTTAAAAGTGGATACAGGTTACTTGAAAGTAGAGATTGTTTTAGAGGTTTGGGGAGTTACTCAATCTTATAATTTTGGAAGTTGTCAAGACAAGCAGTTCAATACTAACCTTATTAGTGCTGCAAACATTTTTTAGGCTGATGCCCTAGTGTCTTGTGGCAGGATGTAGGTGCCATATGTGAAGAATTGCAGGTTCTCGAAGTTCTCAGTCTTACTCACAACTACATGGCTCATGATGTAAATCAGCTCCCGCTACTAGAAAACATTCGTGTTTTGGTGCTTAATAATTGTTGCCTAACATGGGCACAGGTACAAGTTATATCTATCATATTATTTTATTGTGATTTCTTATGGTCATGAATTAAACATCATCTCTATATGGACAGATTGAAGTTCTCAAGCAATCACTTCCGTGTGTTGAGGAGCTTCATTTGATGGGAAACAAGTTGAAAGAGATAGTGGTTTGTAGTGCTTCCTTTGTCTATCATTTTCTTGATAGGTTTCTGTGGGGTTTGGTTTTTAAATTTGATCCCTGAATCCCAAAACTACCTTTTGAAGGTTATCCTCTTTACTTTTCCAAAATATCTTCATAAGGGGTGTTTTTAAGGAATGTGTATATGACGAGCGTGATTAGACCACCTCACCTCGAGGCATAAACTCGGTCACCTTTAAATCCATGACGATTTACTCTCCATGCCTAAACCATCAGATGTATTGTTTTTTTCTTACAGCCTGCATCCTCCAACTATGTTCAAGGGTTTGATTCTCTGCGGATTTTAAATTTGGAAGATAACTGCTTTGATGCGTGGCATGAAATTGTCAAGCTTTCTCGGCTAAGAAGGTATTAGATCCTAGTTTCTTAAACTAATACATGAAAATTACATGTCTGAAGCTCTGAACCATTAAATGTTTTTCTATATCCAGACTAGAGCAGCTGCACTTGAACAAGAACAACTTGAAAAGCATATTTTACCCTGAATCTGATCCCAATTTTGATTTGGTAAATGATCGTGAACCTGCAGAGAAATGCTTTAGCCCTTTTGGGAATTTGAACTGTCTTCTTGTAGGTAATAAGGTTGTTGCTAGATATGCTCAAATCTCTATATGTAGAGT
Organism: Papaver nudicaule; assembly: GCA_023529015.1. Taxonomy (NCBI): domain Eukaryota; kingdom Viridiplantae; phylum Streptophyta; class Magnoliopsida; order Ranunculales; family Papaveraceae; genus Papaver; species Papaver nudicaule. The sequence goes on along the minus strand of JAJJMA010051708.1, from coordinate 2,544 downwards.
GTCTTGTGATTCTCTTTCTTAAATTTGAGATTTGTGTTACAGGACGCAATAACATTGCAGATCCGGCATCAGTGGATTCACTCAATTGTTTCCCTAACTTGACAGTGAGTTTTTATAACCTTCACCTGCTTGACTTGTTCACTAGGAGGAAGGATCTACTGCAAATTTCTGCTTTGTCGAATGTGCCTTTAACTAAATGTAACTTTTACTGAGTTTTATGAAGTTCAATATACTGTTCATATGTCAACCATTTTAGAGATCTTCCTAGTTGTCTTCGGGTATACAATGATTTTATTTGATTGTAGTGTAATTCCTCGTCCACTGTACCTTGCAATCGAGTTATATATGCATTGACCTCATGAACATTAGGCACACATGATTGATACTGGGGATTTGCTCCACTAGTATTTTTATTCAGATTATACTACCCCGACTGAGATCTTACAAGTGGAAATGAATCGTTTGCAGATTCTTAAATCCTTGGTTAAGGAAATTTTAAAGTAGGCTGGTTTTGGTGTATACTAGTATACCAAGAAAATTACCCAACATGTTTGGTTTTTTTAGACCTTGTAGTCACATTTCAGGATTGTGTTCTCGTTGAAAGTCAATATAAAATGTTTGGTGGGGTATTAATTCGATTTATCCTTAAAAGGAGGAGCAAGGTATTAGCAACATCATACTTGTTATCTATACAGAACAAATTTACATAGCATACCCTGCTTGAATGCCTATCTCTTCTATTCAACACTGATTGGCCTTGTGATTTTCATGTGAAGGACATCAGGCTTTCGGAGAACCCAATTACTGATACAGGCAAAGGTGGTATTCCTAGATTTATGTTGATTGCACGTTTGGCAAAAGTTGAAATCCTTAATGGGAGTGAGGTAGAATTTTGAACAGATTCACTTTTTCTTATCGTTCTGTTTGCATAGGTTGCCTTAACCGTTGAAATGCTATCATTCATCTTTCAGGTAAGGATTCGTGAGCGGAAAGAATCTGAAATCAGGTATCTTTTCTTCACCAAGTAATCTGTTCATTCTGTTGTTAAGGTCTATTTTTCTACAAATGCAGTATTAATTAGGTTTGACCAGTCCTTCTCTACCGTAAACTGTATCTCTGCATTTTAAGCAATCACAATAATCCAGTGTCCAGTATCAAGTTTATTTCACCTTTCAAGGGTTTTAGAACAAATTGGAGGGGCACCTCCCTTGTTCATTAATTATTATATTTTACTCATGGCTTAGCAGCTAGTTTGCAGGCACCTCTAAGTTCGTTTGACTATTTTATGGATGATTTGTTGTTATTAGTATTGTATTTAACTCAGAAATATAAACAGGTATATTCGCTTTGTTATGACTAAGATGCAAGACGAACCTGAGGAGATTAAGCAGCTCCACCCCAGGTAGGATTGATAACATCACATTTGTTCAAACAGCGCTTCCATGTGAGCATGTGGCATAACTCTATCATGCGTGCCTTTTTTCTGATGCACGCTATAAATTTCATTTATGTGCAAATAAGATTTTTGTTTAGTTTTGGTTATATATTTCAAATTCATCTCAAATCTGGATAACTAAGTACGCCTGATCAACAACATCAACCTTAAACTGTTCCGTTGACGTAAGATGTATCTTGCTTTAATAAAATGTACATGCAGATTCGATGAGCTTAAAAAGAAGCACGGAATTGAGGATGAGAAACCCTCAACTGAAACAGCAGGTCCTCGGAAAATGTCTTCAGGACTTCTTTGTATGTTGTCTAACTTGTACCAAGATTCCTCCATTGCTTCCCATATTTTCTGCTATTATTCTCTTCATAACATTGTTCGCCTGTTGGATATGTTCTAAGAATTTGAATTTGTCTTCATCAGCAATAAATCTGACATGTGTTGGAGCTTCCATGGGGGAGAAAAAACCTCTCACAAAGAAGTTACCAGCCACCAGCACGGTTATTATCTTTCTTTGCCAATACATTGATGAATTTTCTCTTTCCTTTAGAGGGTGCAATATTATCATAAATTTCACCGACATGATCCATTTTTTATGTTCTTGTAGATTGGCAAATTAAAAGTTCTGTGCGAGAGCTTCTTTCAACTCAAGACAATCAAGCTGAAATTGTTCCTTAAAGAAGAGGTATGTATTTCTGAAAGATTTTATGCCTTTAAAAGGTTTTTGGCCATCATGTCTTATTGATGCAAATAGGTAAGGCCAGAATGCTTAACTGTTGCATAAAATCAACCCTTGTATGCATTCAAAATTTTGCTTTTGCTCTAATTGATTCGTAATCATCTTCCTTATTCGGTAAGTTTTTCACATGACTTGGTTTGACAAAATTTAGAAGAATGTTTTTAATTATCGGGAAGCTGGTGATTTATCCAATTTTTTAACAGGGTTCTCCATTGCCGATGTTGCTCGACAACGAGATGGCTTCTTTGATGGAGCTAGGAATTGGCAATGAAGCCACTATCTTAGTGGATGAAGAAGACTCTTAGTGGACCATCCTATCCAAATACTACAATAGCACGATTTCCCTATTGTGTGTAAA
>JAJJMA010051673.1:0-16306 GCA_023529015.1 Papaver nudicaule | reverse complement strand
GGTGTTGAAATTCAGAGATTGGTGTTTCTGCTTTGTAATAAATAAAACAATTCTCCTGCGTGGGAGTTGTTAGCTTGTTTGTATTGGTGTTGAAATTCAGAGATTGGTGTTTCTGCTTTGTAATAAATAAAACAAGTTTCCTGCGTGGGAGTTGTTAGCTTGTTTGTATTGGTGTTGTCCGTCATTTTACGTGGTAGGCATCTGACTTTGATTTTGCTTTAATATTTATATTTTGGTGATACAGTTCATGTGTACAATTACCAAATTATCAACTTCAGAAAAGAAATTTGGGTTGGAAAATTTCGGCAAGCAGTGGAGTCATTACTCTTCCTTTGGCTAAGTGAACATCTTCTCTTTTATCTAAGAACACTAATGTATAAATGCAGCTGAAACAGTTAATAATTTATCATTATGAGTTTAGTTAGTAATAAAATCATCTGAGGACCAATACATGGGTTTAGTTAGTAATATAACTTCTCATGTCAGCTCCCACCAATAAGACATCAAGATAAGAATTCATATTCTTCATCATCTTCGAGTTCATTGTTCCAACGAGGTGGATTATACAGGCTAGCAATACGAATATACAATCAATTTAGGATGGATTTTATGACTCTTTCTCATTTTCGAAGAAACAGAAGAAATATATTCAGGAAACTGAGTATGAGATTATGAGGTACGTACAGGAAACCAACGCCAAGTAGAAATTACAGCTTCAGTAGCCTAAAAGGCAACTAACAAGAACATTTGACAGGATGAAACAACTCCATCAAAATTTCAATAATGCACATTAGAGAATAGGGCTATAAGAACAGAACAGAACAGTACCGTTTGGATTTCAACAGCTTGGAGATTTCAATTTCAGTATGTGATACGGCACAAGCGGAAGCGATTAAAACAAGAACGGTAACACGAACGGTAACACAGAGAATCCACTCCAAATGTAACGATACAACAACTCCAATCCAGGAGCAACACTCTAATCCAAGAGCTAAAAGGAAGATATCAATGGTATTAACTAGACAAACTCAAAGGTTTCAATATTCAATAACAATGGCGAGCCGCAGCTGCCTACAAATGAGAAAGAGATGGCTATTTATAGCTTAGCTAAAACCCTAAAGTCTAGAACCTTCCTAACAAACCGAAAGAGAATAAGATAATTCTCATAAATTAAAATAAAACATAAAAAGCAAATAATTATCCTAATAAACAAATAATAAAGCCAATAAATATCCAAGATATTGTTAATATCTTGGAATACCCGTGAACCCCTAGAATACGTCCCGTATCAGTATGGCTGGATTGGTGAGGTGTTCGGTCATTTGACAAGGACATTTTCGACGATATTTATGTGTCCATTATTGAGTTTGGTGGATAACACATGCGTATCCCACAATGGTGGGGAAATTACTTTATAAAATGATATTGCATGCATAAGCGCGCACTTCACTTGATTCTGTTTCCTTGAATTTGACAGCAGCCTCTCTTACTCGAATTCTCCCTATATATTGGTCCATCTCAACCAAGTGTTTCTCATAATAACTTCAAGTTTCTTTGCTTTCATCTTGAGTTAAAGATTTATATATCTTACAATGGGTGTCATTATGATTAATGATCTGATCAAATCAACTAATCTCATTTCTGTTCCTTCGGAATATGCATTCCCGGCAAAACCCGAGGATCTCAATATGTTAACAGAAAAAGAAGTTGAACAAGTTACTGTACCCGTCATTGATTTCTCAACCCTCACTTCTGGTTCTCCTGATCAACGGTCAAAAACCATCGAAGATCTTCAAAATGCATGTCAAGACTGGGGATTCTTCATGGTAACTAATACTCCATATATAGTATCAATTTGTAGGTTTCGTTAATTCCCATGTGCTATTAAGCTTGATATATTATATATCTTAATTAATTTTTGTGCAACATTTGTAGGTGGTGAATCATGGAGTTCCTGAGAGTTTGAAAAACGACCTGATTGCTTCGTGTATGAAATTCTTTGATTTGAGTCCAGAAGAAAAGTCACCCTATCGGGGAAAATATGAAATAGACCCACGTATTGTTTTGGACCATGAGACTAATCTTAACACTGCCGTGGATAGTGTCTCATTTTGGAGGGATCAGTTTAGGGTGTTTGTGCATCCGATTTTTCACCCCCCTCATAGCCCAGAGGGTTTGAGGTATACAATAAAATGAGAACATGAAAAATAACAAACTGTCCTATATTTTCATTGATGTCTAATCCATGAAATTTTTGGTTTTGCTCATACATGCAGTGAGGTTTTAAGTGAATACACCAAAAGATCAAGAGACATAATGAAAGAATTGCTCAAAGCAATAATGGAGGGGCTAGACTTAGAGGAAGATGGCATTGAAAAGTTAATAGAACAAAAATCCGGTGCTCAAATCTTTTCTGCCAATCTATACCCTCCTTGCCCACAACCAGAACTCGCCATTGGTTTGCCCCCACATGCAGACCACGGCCTACTAACCCTACTCATGCAGAATGATGTTGATGGATTACATATCAAGAATAAGGGGTAATGGGTTGCTGTGAATCCAACACCCAACTCTATCATGGTTAACACTGGTGATCATATGGAGGTATGTACCACCTCGTTGAGATTCTTTCACTAAGTTGTAGTATCAAGTTTCTTATTGAGCTGTTTGTTCGGTTTTGTAGATACTAAGCAAGGGGAAGTACAAGAGCGTGTTCCATCGAGCTGTAGTGAACAATAAGGAAACAAGGATATCTTTAGTTATGACAAATGGATCACCAAACGAAACAGCTGCTACCTAAGTAATAATATGAGCATCAAACAATGCAAACGATGAAATTGTAGTAGCCGTGTTGTCGTGCATCTCAGAACCTAAGTGTTTGATTATGGTCACTTTCGTTTGTATCAGTTAATAAAATAGCGCGTGTGGAGCTGGACTGTTAAGGTTTCCAGTAAACTAGATGTGAAAATTAATGTCCGGAGTCAGTTTAGTATGGCTTCCTGTTTGTAATATTCCTTGGTGTATCTAGGGATGTTTGTGATTTTGAATTTTTATTACAATGTATTTCTATGTTTCAATGTGAGTCTCTCTCAACTTCTTTACCACAGTAGGAGCTGCATAATTACCACTGTGGATGTGCTTACTTACAGAATGAGAGGAACAGCAGACTTTTTGTTGGCACTGCAAAACAATAAAACCATCCAAATGTAGTTATAAGGGATGTCTAAATATGTATGAAAAGTCTAAGTTACCCTTAGAGATTAAAATACCCCTAAATCTTAACTAATAACCCTAGTTTTATAACCCTAATCCTAAAACAAAAACTAAAACTAATTAACCTTATCTCTACCCATATATCCCTTTCCTTCTCCTTCTCCTAAAACAAAAACCATATTTACACTCGTGAGATTGAGGCGTCCACTGATTTGGCCTCTAATCAGTCTAAAGACCCCAATATGCGTCTCATGTACTAATTCTGAACAAACCCCATGTTTTCATTGTTTTTTTAGGTTAGAATCATCGATTTGGGGCTGTTTTTTTTTTCCCTCAGTTAGTTTTACGGTTTGGATTTCATACTGAATTGAGGCATAAACACGTTTTTACGGCTTGTGATTCTTCATGAAATAAGGCGTAAAATTGTTTACGCCTTGCAACCAAGCCGTAAAAGATACCCTAATTTTGCCCTAGAATGTTTTACGCCTACCAAACCAAGGCGTAAACATTTTGGAATGTGCTCACAAAAATGTGAACCGTAAACATCAAAACCAAGGCGTAAACATTTTGGAATGTTCTTGATTCTCCATATATACGCTTGGTTAGGCATTTTGTCGGATATTTACGCCTTGGTTAGGTATTCAATCCAAGGCGAAAACTTAATTTACGCTTCATTTTCAAATTTTACGCCCCATTTTTTTTTACGGTTTGGTTTGGCAATTTACGCCTCAGTTTTTTGTGAGCAAACTCCAATTTTTTACGCCCCAATTATCTTTTACACCCCAATTCATTTTTTTACGCTCCACTTCATTTTTTACGCCCCAATTTTTTGTTTTTATGCCCCAATTTTTTGTTTTACGCCCGGATTCATTTTTTTTATGCCCAATTCATTTTTTACGCTCCAATTCAGTTTTTTACGCCCCATTTTTTCACGCCCCAATTCATTTTTGTACGCCCCCAATTTTTTGTTTTACCCAAAACTTAAAGGGTAAAATTGTCCATTTTATAAGGGGTTTTTGGTTTTGGGTTTTGATGACCCTATTTTGTCATGAGTTGCAGTGCCACCAAAAAGTCTGTTGCATATATATATAGTTCTTTATAGTTGCCTTGTAGCCATGCACCATCAAGCTAAGCCCACTCGCTTATGTTGCTTGAGTTCGTGACATGACCAATATTTGAATTCTAGGCAATTTGGTTTTATGGTAGAGATTGGTGAATGTTTTGAGTGCAGGTAGGATGAGGATTGATGCGTTGTTTCTGATTCTGTATAATTACATTGAAGGGGAACGTATAAAAGAGTAATAAATCAGTAATAACAAAATATGTCTTCAGCACCAATTTCACGCATACAAACTGTTAGTAAAAATTCCTGAAAGAAACTAACTACAGTGTAACAGTTTGACTTAACCGATGTGTTGTTGTAACGGTTTGGCTACCTGACCTAGTTTAAATTGGACAAACTTAGGATCCAAATCCTCTACTATACCAAAATCTACAACCCATGAGCTAAACATCTCTATCCGAATTTCAAACTTCAAATTTTTGTGCACTGGACTGCAGTTTTAGCCAGGCATGTGCACTCACTTTCCCATTCGCCAATGAAGTATAAAAAATTTGGCTGAGTTTGTATACCATACGTTATCTATTTTGATCCTCTTTTTCAACGCCCTTTGCTCCGTCTACTCTGTTTAGATTTTTTTGTAAAAATATATACGCCGATGGCGAAATGCTTCTTTATTTTATCCAGTGATGAAGAACTAGTAATTAGCAATGGGTTGTGATTAGAAATAGTCATATCCAATATGCAGACACCACATTTTCTGTCCCTTGCCTTCTTCACCTCCCAAGTATTACTCTAATCTGTATCGAACATTTCTTGATAACTATGGGGAATCTTCCAAGTTATATAAACAAAAATGTGGTGGATCGTGAGATCATTAAGAAGCCGTGGACTTTAAATTGTTTAATTACAGAAGCGCTGCCGCTGATGCACTAAGATATTGGTACTTATCGTTTTACACCCCTAGCCGACATGAAGTATGTCAAACTTAGATACATTATCAACTAAACTATATTTAAAAGAGAGGCAAATGAGGGAAATATGATATCAGTTTTACTTGCTAATGAAAATTTCTCTCTTCTTCATCACCATTACCATTCCGAAAAGCAAAAAAACATACAGGTACAGAAGCATCCGTGATAAGATGCGCAAGTTCTTTTCCTGCATTAGTATTGGAGTTTCGCCGAAGTTTGCATACGACAGGCTCGAACAACCCCTCACCGAATGGTCTGACTGGGCAACTTGTCCAGTATGTGAACAAATGTCTGAAGTTACTGAGATGGAGAAGAGTAATAGGCAATACTTCCATCTTGAGTGCATGGATCCGTGGGGTTAGAATCAGCTAGAGCAACATGCATGTCTGTCAATTTTGCTGGAATTCATTAGATTGCGAACTCGCACTGCATCTATCCACCGGTGATGCTTAAATTTCTTTATCCATTAACGGCTTATATATTGGTTTGTCTAGGCTTTTGTGGTGATTTATATCTTGTATATATGAGTTGCCTTCTAATGTCGGAAAATGATCAATAAATGTACTATAATATTGAATAATTTAAATTATCAGTTCTGACAATCGATCTCCCATTGGTTCTCATCTTCATCCTCTATAATTAGTGCGAGAATAGAAAATTTGGAACCAAATTTCTGACCAGCTCATGAGTCTGCCTTTTAATGGCGTAGTTGATGAGGATGACCATACCAAAATCGTTAATTGGCATGATACACGCAATGTGCTTGAATTTACGTTGACTCTATGTACTCAAACTACTTTTCACGGCCTAAAATTTGCTTAGTGGGCTTATGCATGAGCCTGAGTTTACTTACATTTGACGGCCCAAAGTTTATTTAGTGGGCTTATGGATAAGTCAAAAGAATTTTTCTTTGAGCCCTCTATAAAAAAAACACTGGTTTTTGGGTTGCAGTTTTCCCTTTGAGCTGCAATGCACTGAAACTATCCAAAGGTTATTATTAAGATGTCTAAATGTGTATGAAAAGTCCAAATTATCCCTCGAGACTAATGATTCGACTAAAATACCCATAAATATTTAATAATTACTCTAATTTAATAACCATTATCCTAAAACAAAAACTTAAATCATTTCTTTCTCAGCAAAAACCCTAGTTTTATTGAAGAACCTGCTGCTAAGATTCAACCATCAACAAATTGGCCATCTCATCAAGTATCCTAGAATTTGTTTAGTGGGCTTATGCATGAGCCTAAATTTCCTTACATTTCATGGCCTAAAATTTATTTAGTGGGCTTCTGGATCAGTCAAAAGATTCTTTTTTGTTGAGCCCTCTGTAAATTCTTCGCTCCCTCCCAATGACTAGTTTACCATATTACTCTTGCCTTGAAATGACTATGTTATCCCTAGATTATTAGGTTAAGTTACCAAAATATCCTTCACCTAATATACTTAATAACCTTACTTAAAACTTAACCCAAATATTATACACCTACTAATAACCCTAATCAAATCTAAACCCAAAATCATTTCACCTCGTATCATTTCTTTCCCCTCCTTCTCACACAAAAACCCCAAAATTCTTTGCAATTTTTTAACTTCTTCATCATAGATAGAAAAAACTCATTTTATCAATTTGTTTTATAGATATGTTTTCAATTGATTTAGGAACTGAAGTGACATGAAATCAGACTTTTCTGTTGCAAACAACCTAAGATTCGGCTCACAAAAAAACCCAAAAACCTTGCTGAATACACCAATATTTAACTATCCAGAAGAACAGTTGGGCTCATAGTAGATTTTCAATTTTGAGCCGAATAAGGTGGATTCGGGTGATAACTGTAGTAAAGATAATGAGCCAAATAACTAGGGGATACAATGGCAAGTACTCAGGATACATTCAGCTCAAACTTGAATATATCGAATGAGACGAATACCAACTAACCGATATTCGGCTCCTAAACCAAGGCCCGTATGAAAGCCGAATATTGTTTGGCTTTTCTACCATTTTTAGTTCTTAGAAATTCGGCTTATAATTTACGGCGCGGTTAGTATGAGACCCGTATGAGTATGAGACCCCATCTATAATATTGACACCTAGGCGAAATAAATATCTATAATTCTAAAAACAGGTAGGTGATTAGCTAGGGATAATCACTAGAGCAGAACCCCCGAAAGTATTACATAGGTTCCTTTATATACAGTTAAAGGGAAAACCCTAAGTTTTTATATGGACCGCACATCCATGGGCCTTAGGCCCTATAACACTCCCCCTTGTGCGGTTCAATTACAAGATTTTATACACAATGCTTCACATACAGTGCTTCGAATGTAGTTCTTCAAATGTATTGCTTCACTAAAAACTTTGACAAGGAAAAACCGGTGGGACAAAACCTTGAAAATAGAATGTGTATGACGTCTCGAGTCTTGGTAAGATTCTTTGTTGGAGTTGGTCGTGGTAGGTGACTTCTCTTTTAGCTTCAAATGTAGCTCGCTCATCGATGACCGTTGTGTCTAAGTCAATTGCCTCATTAAAACCTCGCCAGGAAAACCCAATGGGACAAAACCCGATCTAAGGAAAAAGGGTGCAATATTAAGAATACTTAGAACAGAGTTAGACTCGCATATGTTGCCTCGCTAAAACCTTGACAAGGAAAACCCAGTGGGAAAAAACCTTGACGAAGGGAAAAGAGTACAACGCGATAAGTCCAGAAGTACGCCTTTGCTCATGCTGAATAACACTCGTGCTTCTCGCTGGAAGTTGTTTCACTTGACATGCTATCGTGTTCATTTCTTTGATTCCGATGCAGTTTAGTAATATCCAGTCTTCAAGTCTTCAACATTCAGCATATACGCCAAGTGTAGTTGTTGTCGTATTCTCTCTAAAAACCTTGTCGAGTAACAAAACCCTGTGGGAAAAACTAATCTCGATCGAAGGGAAAAAGAGTACAACACAGTTTCACATTTCGAAACAAAATATGTCGGCATCATATCATTGGATCCTCCCCCTGATGTCGGCATCTCCCCCTGATTTTGTTTGGGGTATAGTCTCTAGACAGTTTCATTAGTCATGAGCTTTTCGAAAGTGACATAGGTGATGACTCACCATGTCTCCCCCTGATTACTTTCGTTGACTAAGTGATTATTGTCCCTTCATAATCAACAACTTTTCGATTGCACTTCTGGTATTGCAGTTGTCTCGTTAAAAACCTTGTTGACTAACAAAACCCTGTGGGAAAAAGTAACCTCAGTGAAGGGAAAAAGAGTACAACTTACCAGATGCTCCCTCCGATGTAGGACAACTTGTTTAGTACAATACATTCATGGGAGTTTGAACAACTTCTTTAGTCCAATATAGCAGACACTTCCTTTAGTCCTTCGCAGTCAGACAAGTTCTTTAGATCTCTGCAGTTTTGCAATCATGGGAGTCGGACAATTCCGTTAGTCCTATACTTTTCACATGTAATCATGGGAATACAATTCAATTTGCAAGTTCATTAGAAAACTCTACTTGCATCTTCATAGGGATAAGAACAAACCCATGTCAATGGTTTCTTTTAGGTATCTAGAGATATTCTTGATACTATTCCAATGACGTTGCGTTGGCGCTGAGATACATCTAGCTCACAAGTTCACTGAGAACAAGATACTTGGTCGAGTACATTGTATGAGTACAATAATGCGCTTATTGACTTACATAGGGATATTCGTTTCCCAAAACATCTACGTCACCTTCCTATGGACGAGATTGATCTTTACGTACATCTAAAGTTCGACCAATCATGGGAGTGCTAGCCCGGTACACTTTGTCCACATTAAGTTGCCTGAATATCTTATAGACATATGCTGACCGGTGGAGTAATATTCCACAATCTCGATGTTCTAGTTCAAGTTCTAGACACATCCGAGTTTTCCCAAGATCTTCCATCTCAATTTCGAATTTCAAATAGTTTGCGGTTCCTCAAAAGTACCTACTATGTTCATATCGTCGACATAGACAACTATAAGCAAATCCGGAACTTGTTTCATTTCAAAACACGCAAGGGAACAATTTATTATTTCTATATCCCTTCCCAATCAGATGATCACTTAGACGGGTATACCACATCCGTCCGGATTACTTTAATCCGTAAAGTGAGCGTTTCAACTTAATTGCAAACGCACTCCGTGGTTTAGAGTTACTTGATTTTGGGCAATAAAAGGCTATCTGGCACTTTCATGAATATCTCTGTATCAAGATACCCATAGAGATATTATGTAACCACTTCCATAAGTTGCATTTCAAATCCTTCTGAAACTGCCAAGCTAATCTAATTAGCAGAACATCATGATGTTCGCTACAAGAGAATAAGCGATCCAGGGGTTTGTGAGAAACCTCGCGCCACAAGGTGAGTCTTTATACTTTAAGACTTCATTATTCTCACTACGCTTTGTGACAAATAACCATATATGTCCCACAGGCTTTACACTTGGTTGGTTAGCACTACCGCACCAAATACCTATATATTTGTCAAAGAACTAAGTTCTTCCTGGATTGCGTAGGCCAAATATGCTCTTTGTTTGAATCTAAACAATATAGAGAATGGTTCGATCTCATCGTGCTCTACTTCCGGAGCAACTGAATTATATCATCCATATGCACGCATGATCCTTCCATTGACTCATGTGCATTCTCATAATCCATTGGGATTTCATTGTTCTCTAGAATCATTTAAAACTTCGGAGCGTCCTCCAGTTTGATTCATGGACATGTTCAGAGACAATTCTATGAGATGATCTCAGATGATATAAATAATTATATTGTGCCTTACTCACCTACTTTCTGTCTAGGTGAGTATCTATCGAACCTGGTGGTCTCTCCAACTTCCTTTATGGAGCCACAGCCTCAACCATACTTCCACAGAGTATAGTTGCAACACCTTAGTTTATGATGTGTATCCATATTTAAGGATATTTAACCTTGCAGGCACGCTTTCAGATGGTATGTTTAATCTCGTCACTTTAGCGATATCAGTGTACATCCTGAATATCGAAAATCGTTTTTCACATCACATTCACATTGCGAAGTGCGGGGATCAAGATGAGACATCGTGGGAAACACACCACGACAATTCCTGTCGTTCCCTTAGGAAATACTTTTCCTTACCTCCCCCTAACGACGGGAAGGTTGTCTCATCAAAGTGACTATCCACAATTCTAGCGGTAAAGAGATCGCCTGTCAAAGGTTCTTCGTAGCGGATATTTGTTGGGGATTCGTATCCAACATAAATACTTAATCGTCTATGTGGACCCATCTTGGTACGCTGTGGAGGCGTATAGGCACATGTATGGCACAACCAAAAATGCGTAAATGTAAAATATCAGGCTTATATCCAGTTACCAACTGGTACACAGAAAATGGTTGGTTATCAGTGGGTCTGAAACGAATAAGTAAAGATGCATGCAATATGACGTACCCCAAGCAGCAATAGGCAGGTTGGAGCGCATAACCAGTGCCTTAGTTACCATCTCTAACCTTTTGATGTTAGCTTATGTGAGACCAATTCGATGGTGTTTTTTGTGTATTCCTTTAGACATACCGAATCATCAATTCCTTTAGATGTAAATTCTCCAGCATTATCAAGTATGACAAACTTGATTGTATGATCATGGTGGTGAGCCCTTATACGTATCATTTGTGCTGGGAGCTTTGCAAAATCAACATTTGCTGTGGACAACGATGCAAGTGTGACCAACGGGTTGAAGCATCATCCAGAACCATAACATACTTGGATGGTCCGCATTCTGAATGTATAGTCCACAAATATCACCTTATATCCTTCGTGAAAATGGATTGTTCTTTCTTTGGTATCTTCAGCATAAGATGGTCTCGATCTTATCTTTGCTAAAGAGCAAGCTTTGCATTATGAGTGATGTGCCTTCGATAGGCCAACGAAGAAAATGGGATAAATGGTATGGTTCAGTTACTTTAAAAGGTGAAAATTGCACTTCACTTACTTTAGAAGACAATAACCGCGCTTCAATTCCTTTAGATGCAAATTTTGTGTTTTAGATACTTTTTAAAGCACATTGTTACTCTTCGTCGCAACAATATTTTGTCCCATTTATTTCTCACTCGAAAGAATGATGTCGGTGTGAGTTCTTTAAAACACAGATCATCAAATGTCGACCTGGACACCCTAGTCGGTAGTGCCAAAGCTTGTATAAGTCACTGGCCAACAGTTCGTCGTTAGAAACAATATAAGATTCAATAATCCTAATAGTGGTGATGTACAATCCACTAGAGTGACTCAATAGTTTCTCTAAGATGCGCTTCCTTCCGCTTCCTTAAAACTCACAAGGTGTGGTTAGCTCTAAGTGCTTGCAGAGCTTCTTTGACTTTAAAACTTGTGCCGCTGGCACCAAGATTTGAGCAATACTTCGCCCAATTAATACTTTCGATGATCCAATCATCGTAGTCACAAAAGGAGTAAAATCAACAAACAATTGTCCATTTCTTAGGATAGTGCGGGTGGTTCCACTATCGAATACACATTTGATCTCTCCTTAAGACATTCTTTTAAGTACATCACGCAGGAATGTCATACAAATGAACAGTTTATCTCAGGTCCTTTTGAGAAAAAAAAAATTGTTCTATTAGAATGAAGCCCTTTACATTCTAATACACGTGTTAAACAATATATTATCATAAACAGAGTACAATTCTATAATACGTAATAGAAAGATAAGTATTTACAAATAATCCACACTTCTAAAGGAAAGAAGGTTAAAACAAGTTTAACTACGGGAGGTATATACTAGAGCCTGGGCGATACCGTAGTATATACTAGAGCCAAGAAAACTAAATGTTTAGGCCCAAACAAAGTCAGGTATATCCATGATGTGGCAACGTCCTTTATGCCATGGGGGCCTGAAATTGAGGGGTTGACGTCAAGAGTGAGATTCTTGTTCGAGAGTTTCCCGGTATCTTTTGTAGCTCGCGACTACTTTGGAACTAGCCTTGCATTGCTTGAACCAATATCAGGTAAATCACCGTTAAAACAAAGTGCAACTCCGTCTGCATCCTGTTATAGGGATATTCTCGAAATTAGTGTCACTAATATTGTGGCCAGAAGTCTCTTCTCTGCGGCAATGACCAATTTCGGTACCATTTTTCATGAGACCTAATTATTTTATGGTCAAGATAGCATAGAAACCAAATTTCTTTATGGTTGTATGGGTAACACGAATAAGTCATTGGACAATTTATGATCATAGGCCTGACAACATTGTCCAAATTTCTTTGTCGTTCCAAAAATAAACCCGTCAAGTCAAATCCAACCAATGATATTGGCCCATGTACAGAGCGGTTGGTTTCTAGGAACGTGACCAGTTAACGAGTTACTAGACAGAGAGGTCATGTGATACGGGGGTCCAGGACATACTAGCTTGATGTTAGTAAGGTCTACTGACTTAAGTGGCTCTATGCCCATTGTATATGAATATTCAAACTTTAATTAACCCATTCATTCAAAATAAAACGTCAAACTTTGCTCCTTCATATTCATAATGACTGGCATGACCGGTTATAGCAACATTAAAAAGAAAAACGCATGTTAATAATGGAATGCATCTAATTCTATGGGTCGGGTCACAAACAATCTTAGGCCACTACAGTGCATTTGTCTTTCAAAACTTTAGATGACCATTACTAGAATTCCCAACCTAATTTTACAATTCTAGGTTTTGTTCACATCACATCACATCAGATCACATACAAAGAAAGTATGGGTAATCGTGTATCATGTAAAACTAATTTAAGCATACTATATCATATATGGTATACATGATGAAAATCAAACTCAAACATGGCAGACAAGAACATTTATATAGAAGACAAAATCAAGTTTCTACACTAGTCATATATAAAATTGCTTAGTTGAGTTACCTGTTGGTGCTGTTGATAAAAAGGAAATAAAAACTCACAAAAATCAAGAATAGTCCGAGGTTTGCTTCTTTAATGCGTTGTGATGGAGATTACCGAGGAGGTGTTTCGTGATTTACTGATAATCAGAAGTATCCGACAACGAGAGATTAGTAAAAATTATTAACAGATCTAAACTTTAATCAAGTTTTGAACAAATATTGCAAGATCACATTAACGACATAAATACATTTCTCAATTCGATTTTTTTTCTTAAAATCAATAAATTTACACAAAATAAATTAAACGATAAGAAGTGATTTTATCTTTGTAATTGTTTTTGATGATTGCATCTCTAGATTCAGAAATTGTAGACAATGAGTTTCATTTTTTATGATTGATACATAAAAAGAAATAATTAGCTCCGCGGCACAGCTACGTGCTGATAACGTGATTAGGGATAATCACTAGGGCAGAACCCCCGAAAGTATTACATAGGTTCCTTTATATACAGTTAAAGGGAAAACCCTAAGTATTTATATGGACCGCACATCCATGGGCCTTAGGCCCTATAACAGTAGGAAATTAATTAGGTATTTTATGACATGCATTTTAGTTAGAAAATTAAAATTGAGATTTTTTAGGGATCTTTCATAAAAGGAATGTGGGTATTTGAATTTCTCAAAAATTAAAAAAGAAATATATAAAGAGAATCTAATATTTCCGGAATCAATTATCTAATATTTTTTAGCCGTCGTTCTTCTTCTTACATTCTTGATCCCTGTTATTTGAAAGTGATAATCATTATTATGTTTATCCATTTTTCTGATACTATTTGCCACCTGATATTAGCCACGGTGACACTAAAAACTGTAGAGAGTAGAACTATAATTGCTTATGTGGAGGGCAGACAGATTATAGATGGTACTTTGATTGTTAATGAGTTAGTTGATTCAAGACTCAATGCAAACAATGCAGGTATCATTTGTAAAATAGATATTGAGAAGGCTTTTAATAGGGTCAGTTGGGGATATTTAGAAATGATGTTGAAAAAGATGGGTTTCAGTTCTAAGTGGTGCAAGTGGATGAAATTTTGTTGTTCAACATCTTCATTCTCTGTTTTGATTAATGGTTCTTCATTTGGCTATTTCAAGAGCACAAGGGGTGTTCGTCAAGGAGATCCTTTATCTTTTCTTCTTTTTAACATTGCCATGATTTTCTAAATATCTTGATAAAGCTGCAAGCTATGGTTTATTCAGTGGTTTTTCATGCACTCAAACTGGATTGGTTATTAATCATCTACATTATGCGGATGATATGATCTTCTGCCTTGATGATAAAAAAAAAAAAAAAAACTTCACAATTTATTCTCTGTGTTAAAGTGTTTTGAACTCATTGCAGGTCTTAAAGTGAACACCACAAAGACAAGGCTAATACCAATTGGGAATGTACCTGATCTTAACTCTTGGGTTATGGAGTTAGGGTGTGCAACTGATTCTATACCATTTATTTACTTAGGCAAGCCTCTAGGTGCAAAGTCTAACTCAAAAGCTATTTGGGATCCTATCATTCATAAATTCGACTCAAAACTCTCTCATTGGAAGCAATTATCGATTTCAAAAGGTGGAAACCTGGTTTACATCAAGCATATTCTTACTGCATTGCCATTATATTATTTTTCTCTCTTTAAAGCTCCGGTTTCGGTCATTGACAAGCTGGAAAAGCGAATGAGAAAGTTCTTATGGGAGAACATAGATGGAGCAAGAAGTTCTCACCTGGTTAACTGGCCTACGATCTGTGCAACTAAGGATAGGGGTGGTCTGGGGGTTTTGGATTTAACACTCATGAACGAAGCCTTATTAGCCAAGTGGTGTTGGCGATACGGTGTGGAGAAAAATCACTTGTGGTATCAGCTTATTTCGTATCAGCTTATTTCTGATAAATATGGTATGCCTACTTCCCTTTGGTATCCAGGTTGTGTCTCCTCCTCCTTTGGTGTGTCTTGTTGGAAATCCATAGCTAGTACGACCTACCTAGTAAACAAGCACTCAAATCTGAGTATTCGCAGTGGTCAAAACATATCATTCTGGCATGATAAATGGTGTGGTGAAGTAGTGTTATCTGAACAATATCCCATCATTTACAAACTTTCAAGAGACAAAGAACTTTCTTTGGCAAATCATATTACAGATAAAGGAAATTGGCGTATAGATTTAAAGAGAAGACTCTCAGATGTGGAAGCAAACCAAATGGCGTTGTTGTTGCAGCAAATTGGTGAGGTTGCACCTACTTTAGATACTATGAATGATACAAGAAGATGGTCCCTAACGAATGATGGAGTGTTCACAGTAAGGTCGTTGCATGCCAAATTAAATGAAACAGCAGGAGTGGAGGATTTCCCACATTTTTTCATATGGAAAAACAACATCCCACCTAAAGTTAATTTCTTCATGTGGTGCGCTGTTCATGGAAGACTCAATATGGCAGATTTGTTGACAAGAAAAGGAGTTCACTGTAATATGGGTTGTATTCTGTGTGGTGATGCAGATGAAACTCCCGATCACCTATTCTTACACTGTAAAGTTGTGTATAAGGTCTGGTGTAGCATGATCGATACCTTCAAAGTGGTCATGGTCTTTCCCAGATTCGATTCGTAATTTGTCTTACTACTGGAAAAGGGACAATCTGTCAGCTATTTGAAAGGTTATTTGGCCACAGTAACTTCGAAGCAAAGCACAGTTTTAAAACGCACGGACACCTTTGCACAGATGCTAAAGCACTAGTTCTCTCTTGGGCTAAGTCAGCTGGAAATCAAGTTCATTTGAACTTCTCTGCAACTGTTCTTGATTGGGGTTGTCTTTATGATTGATTTTTTTTTAGTTCCTCGCTACTTTTTGTAGTTTTTGTACATTCTTCTTAATCTAACAAAATCTCACGTTCAATCAAAAAAAAAAAAGAAGAGTAGAACTATAATTCACACAGATTAAAATCAGCATGTTGCTTTGTAATCGGTCCCGTATGTCCTCACCAAACAATAATCCACATCAAAAAAGGCTATTCTGTAATCGTACAACTCGGTTTTCAACGGGTGCAGTGTATGTATTGGGTGAGATCGGTTTTCAACGGGTTCATATTTAAGTAAGTTGCATGATTACGTGTGTG
>JAJJMA010051640.1:0-25973 GCA_023529015.1 Papaver nudicaule | reverse complement strand
GTGTGAACGTCCTCAGCTGTGATCCATGGACTCTTTGCTCAAGAGTACTCCTTTAGATTCATCCATATCCAACTAACAGTTTGCAAGCAAACCATTGCAATGGACATATGGCACCGAATCTGCCTCATTCATTCTTGTACTCACAGTATTTGTGGGATCAAACACTGGTCATGACATAAGGCCACGTTACACAAGAATACGATCCCAGTCGTTATTATCACTACTAAAGTAGTCGACTATATTTCGAAAGAATAGATGAAGCAGAATAGAAGAATATCCATAAAGTCATAACTCCTACTAACCTTTTGTCGATGAAGAATAATTGATGTCTTCTTTGTCTTCACAGTCTTCGTCTTCAAGGTCTCTACTACTTTGTCTATATCCCAATTCCGAAATCTAAACTCTAGTAGGCTAAATCAAGAATTGAGTTTTGACACCTAAAACTGACAACTAGCTTGACATACCAACGCTAGTGGGTTTTACCGGACAATGCCCTAACAGTATTAACC
This sequence comes from Papaver nudicaule, assembly GCA_023529015.1. NCBI lineage: Eukaryota > Viridiplantae > Streptophyta > Magnoliopsida > Ranunculales > Papaveraceae > Papaver > Papaver nudicaule. Next base: position 25,464 of record JAJJMA010051640.1, on the reverse strand, counting down.
AGGGTGATGGAGAATCAAGTCATTCTGCAGAGGTAGAAAGTAACAACAATGAAGTCGTGAGTTTACTCCACACCATTGTCAAAAGGCAGAAACGTCTTGAAGATAATGTACATTGTCTACAGAAACAACTCGAACTCATTGGTTCAAAACATCCTGATCTCCAATACAGGATGAAACTGACCATGGCAGCTTGGAGCAGTTCAGAAGAGTTAGAAAACACTACTGGCAGTGAACAGAGTTAAGTCTTTGTTTGTTTTTGTTTCTTAGTAGATCAGATTAGTTGTTTCCTTGTGAGAACTTGTTCTTACTTTTGCCTAAGGAATATAAACTAAATCTGTTTAGTAGTTTGCCTTTCATGCTTTTTAGAGTTTTTCATGCATGTACTACTTTATTTCATTAATAAAAGTTCTTTTTAGATGTTATTAATGATATTTGCAATACTTGATTTGTCTACCTCAATCTTATTGCAAAACATAGCTTTTTTCATTGCTTCGGTAGTGACGTAAAGCTGTGTCTATTTACAAAAGTTATGCTTTTTCTCATGATTAAGAAACTTTTGATTATATGATTTTTAGGGTTTTCACAAACTCGGAATCATATAACTCTTTTTCCGAAAAAAGTGGCTAAGGAAAATAGATTATTAACAAAGCAAAATTGGATAACATTTAATTGTTCTTGTCCATGTTAGTCTTTGTCAGTTGTTCTTTATTGAATGACACCACACGGGGGAGAGTTCTTATTTGAACTTGCGCTTAGTAACAAATCTTTTTGGGGAGCGTGGATGTGGAATATTTGGAGAAAGTGTATCTATATTTCTCCATAAGGTGAGAACTCAGGAATCTTGTTGTTCAGATTACCTAAGTATACCATCTTTACACTTGATATGCGAGTACTTGGCTTCACCTGTTATCATAGGTGTATGAAACCCTAGTCTCAAACTACTTTGTCATATTTTTGTGACAAATAGGGGGAGAATACATATGGTTCTTGTTCTTGTGGTGCATTAAGGTGCATAACCATATGGGGAGAACATCATGTGCTTACTTGTTGTGCTTTTCACAAAGTATCAAGTAAGGGGGAGTAATTAAAGCTGAGATCAAGCTTCGTATCAAGAATGAGTAGAATCACTTTAAAAGTTTTGATACACCAACTTTAAAGTTTGCTCAGATTCTTACTCTTACGCACAAACAACATGTGGGATGAGCATACTAACCCACGTAAGCCTAAGCATACCTTTATGGTTGTTTGAGCTGGATATGTTGTGACTGCTGACTACGGATTCATCAACAAGAGTTTAATGAACACATCAAGACTCAAGGGAGAAGTTGAAGAATTCAAGAAATCAAGAGATACATTTGGTTAGTACTTTATTGTATATTATTTGAATCCATATGAAAATTGGTTTTGTCACTAAAATTGACAAAGGGGGAGATTGTTAGGGCATTGTCCGGTCAAACCCACTAGCGTTGGTATGTCAAGCTAGTTGTCAGTTTTAGGTGTCAAAACTCAATTCTTGATTTAGCCTACTAGAGTTTAGATTTCGGAATTGGGATATAGACAAAGTAGTAGAGACCTTGAAGACGAAGACTGTGAAGACAAAGAAGACATCAATTATTTTTCATCGACAAAAGGTTAGTAGGAGTTATGACTTTATGGAAATTCTTCTATTATACTTTCTCTATTCTTTCGAAATATAGTCGACTGCTTTAGTAGTGATAATAGCGATTGAGATCGTATTCTTGTCTAACGTGACCTTGTGTCGTGACCAGTGTTTGCTCCCACAAATACTGTGAGTACAAGAATGGATGAGACAGATTCGGTGCCATGTGTCCATTACAATGGTTTGCTTGCAAATCGTTAGTTGGATATGGATGAATCTAAAGGAGTACTCTTGAGCAAAGAGTCCATGGATTACAGCTGAGGACGTACACACGTCTAAGTTCTGGCTAAGCCCAGTACTTCCAGCGGAATCCAGATTTTACGAAATCTGACAGGCGGACGGTTCACGAACTGGTTCGCAAACCAGAAACTCAGAATTCTTCTGAGTTCCAAAGTGACTGAACATTTTGAGAACCTGTACGCGAATCCAATGTTGGTTACTTTGCTGGTGTCAGATTTAGTGGATATTCTTTCAGAATTTCACTTGGGTCAAACTCTAAACTCCTTTATCTCTTAGGTGGACTTGTATAACACATAAATATCTTTTGTGGTCCATCTAACGATCCTCAATGAGTCAATAAGATAAGATTATCTCAGGTCTGTTGGATTTCTATCTTGAAGTGTTTTTGAGCTAACAAAACACTTGGCAGATAAACTTAAAAAGAATTCCAATTGAGATTAATCTCTATTACTTGGTTGGCAAGTTTAGGGTTTCCTTAACTTGTGGGACAAGTAATTGATTGCTTTATTCCAAAGCAACCTATCTTATTGAATGCTATAAATAGAGGTGTCTACGGACAAATACCGCAAGCATCAAGCATACGTGAAGGTCCTTAGGGAAGGTAGCGTAAACTCTTTTCACTTCGGTGAACGCTTGTTGTGGTAAAGTCATCCTCTATAGGTTGCCGCTTCTCTGGGAACTCCCTACAACTATAAAAGACTTCTCTTGAGAGTTGGGAAGCACAGGTAGGAGATTGAGACCATATTTGGTTGAAATCGGATTAACCTGTAACCTTGGTAACCTGATCACATTCTTGTTTATTCCATAGTCCGTCTCTTCTGCTATACGGCTATTCAAGAACTGATACGTTACACACAAGGTTGAAAGCTAGCAACGCACGGCTGCACTCGGTGTTGTAAGACCTAGTTAGCTCCAGTTATACAAGTTTCTTAAGTGATTCTTCGTGTATAACTGAGGTAGAGATAAGTTGGGCATAGCTTACTCGGTTTGCTTGTCAGCCCCGATTTGTGAAGTAGATTTCCGTATGACCTGGATTTAACAATCAGAAAGAAGTCATCTTGTGTGTGGTAAACTTTTAGAGGACAGTTACACCATACGTCAACAGTAAGGTTGCAAAACCAGTATTGCTGACACAAGCCTTTGACAACGGTCAAAGCAACTCCTAGGCCTGTAAAGGACGTCAGCTGGGGGAATCAAGTGCGTGACGATCTGTGGGGGATCTAGAGACGTAAGGAAGGCGGCAGTATCCAATTCACTTGGAGGGCTTGAGTTGGTCTCTGCTACATCCCAGACCGAAGTCTTATAGTAGGCTAGTGTTTGTAGTCAGTTTGTACTGGGCGGTGTTCAAACTGGACGAGGTCCCGAGGTTTTTCTGCAAGGCAATTTCCTCGTTAAAAAAATCTCTGGTGTCTTGTGTGCTTTTACTTTCCGCATTATAACTTTGATTTATAATAAAGCACCAAGTAGTACGTTATCCAATAACCGTTGAGTTTAACTCCGAAGTCCCAACTTTGTTGAGTTGATCCCCAAGATCACAACTCCGGTTATCTAGGTTTGGATATTGATTTTTGAGATCGTCCAAATCTAAACCATAAGACTCACGAGCCAAAACGAAAAGTTGGTAGTATTTCGGTACCCCTCCTTTTTCAGTTGGTATCAGAGCAGGTGAACACACTAAAAACGTAATTGTCTGTGTTTATCTTGGTTCGTGAAATAACGTAAAAATGAAGGGATCAGGCTTTGACTACTCAAAGTCATTAGAATTGTCTGCTCCAAAGACATCCACTCCACCTGTTTCACAACAGGTTGGAATAAATTTTGGTAAACTTCATAGTGCAGTAATCCAGAATGATCCTTCATCCAGAAATCCCAGGATTGAACAAACAGAGGAATACATATCTCTGGGAGAGAAATATGTTCAAAGTCTAAGTGATCTCCCTGATGCGTACACTCGAGAGTGCTCACTTTCAGAACTCCTAGAACAACAACTCCAGAAATTGGAAACTGTTGTTCAAGAACTCAGAGAGTCTAAAGAGAAGATTTCTTGCCTAGAAACTGCTCTTACTTTGAGTCAAAATCGTGAAAAACAAATTGCGGAAAAACACGATTTGGAGATTGAAAACATTCTGATCAGCAAGAGGAATGTAGAAGATCACTTAGCCAATGCTCAAGAAAGATGCAAAACTCTTGAAAAAGAAAATATGAAACTTATGGATTTGTCCCAAACCCATAGTGACTCAGAAACAATTTCAAGAAGCGATGTGGAAAAACCATACACCCTGCCTATCACATCTGCATCAGAAAGAGTCATTGTATCTGCTAAAGTCACTAACAAAAAGAAGGCAAAACCTTCAGTCACCACGAAAGTAGTGACTACATTATCTGATTCCTCGGGTAATGATAGTGATAAGCAGAATGGTGGTAAAAGATATGAAAATATATGTCAATTCTGTAAAAAGAAAGGACACCACCAAAGAAACTGTAATAGTCAGAAGAAGGTAAAGTAGATTGATCAACTGCAACACACGTTAAACCTCGTGTTAAAGAACGTGTTTGAACTCTGCAGGTCTAATCCACGGGTGATCCCTAGAAATAAGGCCTACAAGAGATCAGCTTCACCCATGAAAAATGGCAAAACTATTACTGAGAAATGGAGACAGTACGATCAACCGTGGGATAAGAGAACCTCTTGGGTCTCACGAAGTAAGTCTCCTAACAAGACAACCAATTCTTTAAGAAACCAATCTCGTCCCAATCAATTGGTCACTCAAGAAGAGTTACACAAAGCGTTGTTTGATATTGCTAAGCAATATCACTCCCAAAGGAAGAAGTCTAGAAGTTCCTCCCACACTGGGTCACATGATGACGTCAGCAACTTCTATGATAACTCCAAGGGAACGTCATCCAATTCTAGACGATGGCGGAAAACTGGTGAGCCTCCAGGAACTCACCAAGACACTCAAGTCTAGTGTCAACCAAGCTTCCTTATTTTTGGTACTGGAAATAAGGAACGCTCTAGTATAGGATTCACGTCCTGAGGCATACAGTACCCATTGGCAGGAACTTCATTGCCATTGAGAAAAACTCCTGGGAAGAAACTGATAGAGGACAGTTAGACCATACGTCAACAATTAGGTTGCAAAGCCAATATTGCTGACACAAGCCTTTGACAGCGGTCAAAGCAACTCCTAGGCCTATAAAGGACGTCAGCTGGGGGAATCAAGTGCGTGACGATCTGTGGGGGATCTAGAGACGTAAGGAGTGCGACAGTAGCCAATTCGCTTGGAGGGCTTGAGTTGGTCTCTGCTACATCCCAGACCGAAGTCTTATAGTAGGATAGTGTTTGTAGTCAGTTTGTACTGGGCGATGTTCAATCTTGACGAGGTCCCGAGGTTTTTCTGCAAGGCAGTTTCCTCGTTAAAAAAATCTCTGGTGTCTTGTGTGCTTTTACTTTCCGCATTATATCTCTGATAATATAATTAAAGCACCAAGTAGTACGTTATCCAATAACTGTAGAGTTTAACTCCAAAGTCCCAACTTTGTCGAGTTGATCCCCAAGATCACAACTCCAGTTATTAGAGTTTGGATATTGATTTTTGAGATCGTACAAACTTAAACCATAAGACTCACGAGCCAAAACGAAAAGTTGGTAGTATTTCGGTACCCTTTCTTTTTCATTTATGATAGGTTTTCACGAATAATCTATTTAAAAGAGTTTTCATCTTTTTAGATAGATAACAAACACAGACAGTTACGTCTTTACAAGGTGTTTGCCTGCTCTGATACCAACTTAAAAAGCGGGGATACCGAGATACACCACCAACATTTAGTTTTCGTGAACCTAGTTGATTATGGTTGTTTGAACGATCTCACAAATCAATATTCAAACAACAACCTGAGTATAGTTCAGAGTGCCGAACCCTAACAAGAACGTAGTTCTCGTAGATCTCAATAGAGACGGATTCACTCAAAGGTTATGAATCAATAAACTTGCAATTACTTCTATTATATAAATCAGAGACAATATAATACGGAAGGAAAAAGTAATGCAAGACACCAGAATTTTATTAACGAGGAAACTGCAAACCTAGCAGAAAAACCCCGGGACCTCGTCCAGATGTGAACACCCTTAGTATGAACGCTATACAAATGCTAGCCTACTTTTAGACTTCGGACTGAACTGTACCGAGACTGAATTCACCCTACAAGCAATTCAGCTACCAATGTGCTCCTACGTCTTTTGGCTCCCGCAGTAGCCTACGTACTTGATTCCCCTAGCTGACGTCCTTTACAGGCCTAGAAGTTGCTCCACTTCCTTTCGTGAAGACTAGCGCTACCCTGCCTCTAACAGGACGCCTAAAAGTATTCAAGTGATTAAACGAGAATACGATTGTGATTTCCTTTAGACTTAAAAGTCAAGGTTAATGGAATCGATATATTGAATAGGGCTTATTGATCTAGCCTAAACAACTTTACCTCCGAACGCGTGACGAACTTAGTATGAAACCTAGTTCGTGAATTGCGTTTGGGAACTTCTAGGATTTACGATACAAGATCTACCTTACGAAGTTTCTATCAAATCTTGGTCGTGATAAGATTGAAAGAATTCAATCGACCCAAGATACAGAATGGAATTTTACTTCCGACTTGTGCTTCACGATCCTCAAGTGAAGTCTTTTCAATAGTCGTAGTCCTAAAAGGACTTCTAGATGACGACCAACCTTTATGCAAGGATACACAGATGTGTAGAGGATTGAGATTGTATCTTGCAGAAGGTCGTCTATTTATAGTGATCACCAAGGGAGGCTTTGCTTAAAGTTTAGCAACCTTGAGTAGGGCTCAAGCAAGTTCCTGAACTAGGAAAGTCCATAGCTTGAATACTCATTCTCAATCTTCTAAGAACTTTGGACTAAGCCAAAAGTTAAAGAAGACTCAACCTTGTTCGAAGGTTCGCGACTTCTGGTCCAATGCTTGTTTGGACATCGCTTTGCGACTTCTGGCCAAATACTTAGTTTAAACATCGCTTGGATTAAGTTGTTGAATTCCATGGGCCAAGACACGATAAGTCCGAGAGCTAATTATGTCTAGACCGAAAACTTCAAGATATGAAAGTTGGAAGTTTTTGCATGGCTTATGTGAACGCGTACACAGAGCAGTCCTTAGAGTTCAGGAGAATTCTTAAACTTGTATGTACGCGTTCATGAACGTGTTCATACAGACTTAGCTCGTTCTCTGAAATCCCAAAGGTGGTATATGTTACCTGTATGCGTTCACCGTTGGGGTTGTTTTTCAAGAGACAACTCAACATACTCTATCTATACAAATTATCACAAGAGTGACAAATGCAAAGGCGAAAATCCTAGAATACCTTCGGATCATATAAACAACATCATAGACTATTAGTATGATAGAAATGGTAAAAACGATACGGAAAGGGAATACCTTTCAAACCTTCAGCGAGGACGTTATGATTTATCAAGTAGTAAGCTTCGGTCTTCGTCTTCATCAGTCTTCATCTCGATTACCTAGAACTATCCTAGTCCGAGTTGTAGAGTATACGTATCAAGGATTGTGTTTTTGTCTCATAAACTTGACAATTGACTTGAGATAGCAACATCAGTGGGTTCAACCAATCAATGCTCTAACAGTGGTAATGGTGGGAATGTTGGTGGTGGTAATGATGTGGTTGTGAGTGATGATCTTGGTTTTAGAATTTATGCTGGTGGTGATGTTGATGGATGGGTGTTACAAGCCATTCATCCACGGTGGGGTACATTTAATGTCTTGGAGGTGTGGCGGTTGTTAGAGACCGATGGCTGGTCACTGGCGGTCATAGGATGGGGTACGTCGGTGTGTTGCAGTGCGCCCCATTTATTAGGAGAATCCATCACGAATTGAATAATCCTCTGGATCCTGAAGCCCCATTTACGTTTCCGGTGATGGATTGGTTGAGTCCTATGGAAGCTGCATTTGCCCATGGTGTTGCTGCAATGGACAGGACCCGTCAAGCAGGACGCACTCGACCCTTTCAGGAGGATCATCCCATGGCCGAAGCACAGCCGGAGGAATCAGGTGTGTCAAGGAAGCACTAGTGAGAGGAGTAGAGTGTTTAGAAAATTTGTTGAATGTTAGAAAACAATGAATACTTACGAATGGTATTGTTGAAAATTTGGATTTACTTTGTCTTATAAATGGTATTGTTGATAATTAAATGTTATAATTTAGAGGAGAAGCAGATTTTGCAGAGCATGCCTTCTGAATTGAGAGTATTGAACTTTTTCTTGTCAGGGAATTTAGAGTGAACACTAGGATTTAGAAAAAAAACAGATTTTGCAGAATATGGAACTTTCTTGTCAGGGCATTTAGAGTGAATGTTAGAATATATAAGAGAAACAGATTTTGCAGAATATGCCATCTGAACTGAAAGTAGTGAATTTTATCTTGTCAGGGCCAGTAATTTGGCCGGACCTGTAATTTGGTCGGACCTATAACTCTTTCTTGTCAGGGCATTGATGGTTTCAATGTTAGCAAACAATGCTTGTGTTTGAATTGCTTGATTTCAAGTTCAATTTGGTGTTTCCTAGTTATCCTATACTTCACAGTTCTCTTAACCTACACCACTGTTCTGCAATCAGAAATTGATGGTTTTCAGGCTATGTATCAACCAAGCAACATTTTCAGAACCTTTGACACACAGAGTTAAACGAAAATTAGATTAAACACCAATAACATAAACCCATGCACATTCAATCCGGCCGATAATACAACCCAAAAAACACCAAAAACATAAACCCATAAACATGAAGATGATACAGAACAACCTAAGTAGGACTCTTAAATTGAACCAGTTTGATTGATCCTACTTGCGAAGTGGAACAGACTAGCCATCGAAATCACTGTCCTCCTCATCTCCGCTTACGGATGAAGCTGCAGTCCCATACCCATCATCACTTTCTTCTTCCTCTTCCTCCAGAGGCTCACCATCAAATCCAAGCAAAGGCTCTCGCATGGTTCTTGCAAAAACCTTTCGGTTATGAAGTTTTTCGGCTAAGAATTTCTGATATAGAGCTTCCTCTGCTTCCAGTTCAAAATCAAATGAGTCCATGGAGGCTTCAGACTCCCCATCAATACCATCCCCTGCATCTACCTCTTCTTCCTCATCACTATTATCTGAGTCGGAGAGGTTCAAAACAGTCGTACATAACTTCAATCTCTCAATCCATTCTTGCCTCTTTCTAGCCTTGCGAGCTGATCTTTTCTTCTTCCAGAGAGAAATTTTGGTTCATGGGCAGCAACTTGTCTCTCAAAGTTTTCTCTCCAAAGTTTGGTGTGTAAACTCTCAGGCTTCACCATTTTTTTCTCTCTGTTTTGGTTATCTCTCCACAGTTTTTTTTGCCTTTGATATCCCTTAAATTTAGCCTTCTTATATATTATGCAATGAGGAAATTAAACAAAAGTCCCTCGTTTTCATGGGACTTCACAATTATCCTTTGAGGGATAAATTTGAAGAGGTCATTCTTCTAGAAGGTAACTTATTTGTTTTTAATACCATAAATAACCTTGTGTCTTAAAGTAAAAATCGATAGTAGTAGTTCTTTTATAATTTAATTTTGAGATCTAAAAATTGTATCACCTCTCTCTATCTCTTTCACATTCCTCCACCGCCGTCGGTAAATCTTCATTGAACAACCGCCGCCGCGTCTTCTTTCGTTGAACCACCACCGTTTTGTCAGTTACAGATCTGAAATAATCAGAAACTTAGTGTCTAAACTTATTGATTGATGAACAACAATCTAATTCTGCTGATGACGGTGGTGGCAATGTTGGTGGAGGATACCAAATATCTGTAAAGTTAGTTGAAGTTGGAGATGTGGTGGTGGAGACGGTGAATTCGATGATGATATTTGTGGTGGCGACAACGGTGGTGGATGAGGATATTAACCTCTGTTAGGTGATGATGGTGGTGGTGGCGGTTCTGTTTGAAGAGGATTTCAAATATTCACCTCTGAACTAACTACAATTTGGTATACTTCGATTTTCATTTTCATTTTTTCTCTCAGATCTTCAATTTTTATAGTTAGGTTAACTTATTGGAGCAAATAGTGATAAGATTAAGAGACATATATTATTGGATTTTTGATTTAGTGTGTTTTATGATTTGATTCTGGTTTTATCTCGATTTAAATGAGTTCGAGATTATTGATTCATCTCTGAATCATGTAAGGTTATTCGTACTGTTTTTGGTTTGATTTTGTTGTGTCTCATTGAGGTTTGATATACAAATTTAGGTTATTAATTTTTAAATGAAGTTCAGATTCAGATTATTAACTGATTAGTAGTTGAAATTCCATCAAATATAATTGTTGTGGTGTTATGTCAGCACATTTGTCTTTCAAGTGTGTTCCTGTATGAGACATGATTTAAACTTCAGATTAGTGTACACAAAATAGTAGTTTTTCTTTAAAACTTAGATGAACTGCTCTATCAAAATTTCTGAAGCGACAGCAATCCGCAACTTCATGACTAGATCCCAAAAAACTAATGACTTGGTCGCATGTGTATTTTGTTCAGAGTCAGGCCTTTCGTTTAGACCGACCGGTCTATTTGCAGGTAGTTCATGTCCAACCTGCAATATTGGTCTATTTAGTATTTACAATTGTGCATTTACTTAGCCGATGATGGCATGATGCTGCTGCTCGGCCATCATAGGAGTTATTGGAGGTCTTGTTTCCATTTTGAATTATAGATTTTTGTATGCATATCCTTTAATTAGGCAGAAACATCATATTCGACTATTCATACTTTTGGTGTCTTCGATATAGATTTTGCAAGTTCTGATGGATGTTAATTTTGCAGGGATGTAATGAACAATGTCGTTTTTTCAAGTTCCATAGAAAGATACAGATGAAAACACTCCCAAATGTGCGCGAAAAGAATACTTTGGGTATGATCCCCTTAATTATGTTTCCAACTCATTTATATATGTGACAATGCTATTTTAGTTCTTATACGTCTTTGCTTAGCTAAAGTAAAGTTTTAGTTCATTGCCGGAAAATAAATACGTACTTGATAGACACTGTAAACGCCTCATGATACTAAAAGAAGGCTTCTTAGTTGAAGTAGTCATTTGCAGGGTTTGCAGAAATGTTAGTACTTTATGCATATATGTTTTCTAATTAACGTTGTTTAGTTTTAAGGAGTTCTGACATTGGTTTCCAGAACTGGTTGTAGTTGCTCCAGCATTTGTCAAAATGATGACGTTACATCAGTTCTGACATTTCCATTTTATAACCACCAAATGACATTAAAACATTATTGCGTTTAGTTTTTTTTTTTTTTGCAAGTTATATTCAAGCACAACCCACTTTGAATGTCTAGTATTTTTGTACTCACATTTTGTTATGAAATTTAAGTTCTGTAAGTGAGACGAGTCACATAGCTAGTTTCTTATTGCAACTGGCTGGTGAGTGTAAGTTTTCTTTTCATTTTCTGGTTCCATATGTTTGAGATGTTTAGCTCGTACTTTCACTAAATGCTCAATACAAAGAATCTGTGGTGCAATGGTAGCACAACTGACTTCATGTCAGAAGATGCGTGTTCGACTCACGCTAGGTTCACTCATTCGTGTATGTCAAAATGATTGAAAGATTGTAGGTAAACTTTTGGCTTGATAATTTAAGTGTCATTTTGTGCACACTGTTGTAAGAGTGTTTACATGACATTTTACCGTTGATTTCATTTTGTTGGTGTAAGTCTACTTTTATGAATGTTGTGTTTTGTAGTTAATAACATACATGAATTTTTACATGCTACAACTTATAATAAAAAGCTTGCCAAGATTTCTCCAGATAATGATGCCAACTTGCCAAGATGGCTCAGATTTTCGGTGCCAACTTACCAAGATGGCTTTTACTTCTTGTGCCAACTTGAGTAGTTGGTTTAAGAATTCTGACAAGTTAGGCTCGTGGACACTAGACTCAGGTGCCAACTTGCCAAGATGGCTCTGATTTGTTATGCCAACATGAGTAGTTGGCTATGAAGCACGGATACTGATACGGGGACACGTATACGGGGATACCGATACGGGGATTCGTCAATTTTTAAAAAATAGGGATACGTGATACGGCGGGATACGTATATATATTAAACTTATTTTATATAACAATAACATTTTAATGAATAAAAAACACATGAAATAAATGTTATAAACTAAAAAGCCTAATAATACCTAAAAATATTTAAAAAAATGAATAAAAACTAGCTAAAACTTCATTCACTCATCAATATTATTTTCATAAAAAAGCACCGCTTGTATTATATTATACTATATTATATTCTAATTATTTGGATAATTACTAATTTTCTATAAATATTTGTATTATGTTATAAATATATTCCAAGTATCCCCTCTCAAGTATCTCAGAGGTATCTCAAAGTATCCTTTTATCCTTTTCGTAATTAAAAAAAAGGGATACGTAAAATGGAGTATCCGATAAGTATTTCCAAGTATCCCCAAGTATCCAAACAAGATACGTCGCCGATACGGATACGTCGCCCATTTTGAAGTATCCGTGCTTCATAGGTAGTTGGTTTAAGAGTTTCGACAGGTTAGGCTCCTCGACACCAGACTCAGGTGCCAACTTGCCTACATGGCTCTGGTTTGGTGTGCCAACTTGGGTATATGGTTCTAGGATTCAGCCAAGTTAGTCTCCTGAACACTATACGCTGGTGCCAACTTGCCAAGATGGCTCGTGTTTCTTGTGCCAACTGGGGTAGTTGGTTTATAAATTCTGCCAAGTTAAGTTTCGAGAAACATGTATTTTTCCATGCAACCAACATTTACTGCAAGAATCTAAATTGAAAACTTTGAAACAAGTGTTCATCTCCTCCCCATAAAACATAGCTATTTGGTTTGCAAAGGCTCTACATCTTTTGCAAAGGTTCTATATAAGCAAGCAAAAAAATGAATGTAACCAAAAATACAAGTCACTATCCTCTAGTTTAAAAAATTAAACTTTTGGTTTCTCATTCATTCATTCTTAAACTTTTTCAAACACATACTCAAAACTTTTTCAGATGAAAATTTAATACCATACATGAATTTTTACATGCTACAGATTGTAAGAAAAAACTTGCCAACATTTGTCCAGATAATGATGCCAACTTCCCAAGATGGCTTAGATTTTTTGTGCCAACTTGGAGAGTTGGTTCAAGAATTCAGCCAGATTAGGCTCCTGGACACCATACTTTGGTGCTAACTGGAGTAGTTGGTTTCAATATTTTGCTAAGGTTAGGTTCCTGAAATGTTTTGTTTTTATCTTGATACCACCGTCACCACCACCATCGTCAACACCAGGTCCATCACCATTATAATCAAATTCCTACAACCACCACAACCACCAGAAAACCAAATTGACAAATCAAAATGAAATTCATATAAAAACCACCACAGTTAGCATAAAATACAAAAAAGGAACTAAACACTAACCGAATCATACTTATTGTTGCTGTTGAATCTCTTAAACAAAATGAAAAGTAAAATTGAATCCCTCCATCTGTTCATCTTCAATGAATATTTTAGTTTCTTCAACCCAAATTCAATTGAAATCGAAATGAATTTAATGTTTTTATGCTCGGTCATTCATCACTAAATTTGAGTTTTGAGGTAGAAGCAAGGTCCAACAATCTCCACCACCATTAGCATCATAAAAACAACAACAAAATACTCATTGAATCATGCCTGTCGTTGTTGAATCTTCAAACAAAATTAAAACTAAAATCGGATCTCTCGATCTGTTCATCTTCTATGAAGATTTGAGGTTCTTCAAGCCAAGTCCAATTGAAATCGAAATGAAAATGTTTTCCTGCACGTTCATTCATCACTAAATTTAATTTTTGTAGTTCAATCAATTGAAGATGGATCTCAATCGATTGTTTATGAGTTGGTGGTGGTGGATTTGATGAAAGTTTATTGGATCTAGTTTATGAGGTGGTGCTAGAACGGGTGTTGGGATTGATGGAGGTGGCGGCGAAATTAGAGGAGGTGGTGTAGATCTAGTTTTCGATTTTTTGCAGAGAAAGAGAAGAAGACACTGTTGAGAGAGAACAAAAAACTGAAATGAAATGCTTTCGTGTTTTTTTTCGTAACCTTATTTTAATAAGAAGGGTATATGCGTAATCTACTACTCCGGGATTTAGGTGAGGGATAATTATAAAATATGAAAAGGATAATATTGAAGGGGTTAAATTCTAGGGGTATTTAATTAATGAACCCATTATGCAATATATAGCTAGAGATTAGGTCCACGATGTTTGCATATTCAACGCCAACATGCATGTGGTTATAAAGCTAGTCAGTCATTGCCAAGTCTGATCAGCAGTCATTACGTGTGGTTAAATCTTGCTAATCACAGCTCTGCAAAGTCTTATCAGTTATTTTTTTAAGAATTCAGTCTTATCAGTTATTACAAATGTTAGAATTATGGACCTACTCCTATAATTTTAGCCGGTTTTTTTCACCCAAACGGTCAATATGGGCCGCATGTAGCCGCTTCGAATGAATATGGCCCCCATGAATATACTTTTCGATAATTTTGGCTGGATTTTTTCTTCAACTTTACCTTAAAGTTTCCGCACAGTCTTTGGTTGACCTTTGACCATGCGGAAAATGGGCACCTGAACTCATTTCTCCTATTCTCCACTCTCTCTTATTCACTCAAAGGAATTACATTGAGAGTGTAACAAAAAGTTTAATTGATCAATTAAAATGACACAAGTAAAAAAATTTAACTCAAGATAATTTTTCATTAATTGAAAAACAAGTACAATGGAATAAATTTTCCTTAATTGAAGCAACAACTACATTGCAAAGATGAAAATAAAACAACAATTAATCTACTAAACATACCATGACATTGCTCTAACATTTCATAACGCCGCCTTGTATTTCCTCAATCTTTCATAACATTCAACAAACATGAATTCCCGGTTATTGAGCTCACGATATTGAGCCAGAGCTACAATGACCGTTTCTTCGTGTGATGCATTTCTATTTCTTTGGCGCGTAGCTGTCTTAATTCGGCGAAACTCGGTCATGTCTCTACTAATGCAGTTCCATTGACTTCTAATTCCATTTACATCTCTATTGTTTGGATTCTTTGTAACTTTCACGAACACATCAAAAGCACGAATCCAAAACACCGCCTGCCAAGGTTCCACTTCACCCACCATACAATTCATTCGGCTACGAATGAAAGAGTAAGTAATTGCGAGATTTTCTATCTCGGTGTAATTGGTCGCCATATCGATTTGGTGATGAAAAAAACTTGAAACTTTGAAGGGAGAAAGAAGGAATCAATTGAAACAAGATTGATGATGAGTTAGTCAAAGAAGAAGAGTTCTCTTATATAAAAGAGATCCCAATGGCTATTTTTTTGGAATTTTAAGAAAAGTCATTGAAGATGGTAGGCAGCAATCTTCTTCATTACATTTTCTACGGTCCAGTCTACTACAATACTTAACTATTTCCAACGAAAAATTACTATACCGTCTCAACTACATCACTATTTTCGGCGGAAATTATCAAACCGTCAACTACATTACTATTTTCTACTGCCATTAGGGATTTGATATGGAGTTCAGAGGAAGATTGTAACTCAAACTTTCCCAAAATGGGTTCTTTTATGGTTTTACAAGGATTCCACCTTGAATTTGCCATAAATGGATAGGATCAGTGCTACTCTGGATGATCCTGCCTCAGAGTATGGAAAATTAGGGAGTGGTTTGGAGTTCAGAGGAAGATTCTCAAGTACATCATTATTTTCTACGAAAAAAACAAAACCATCTCAACTACATCACTATTTTCCACGGAAACAACAAAACCGTCTCAGCTACATTAGTATTTTCCACGGAATAAAAAAAAACGTCTCAACTACATTACTATTTTCTACGGAAAGTATCAAACCGTCTCAACTACATTACTATTTTAGTGAGTGGTTTGGAGTTCAAAGGAAGATTCTAACTCAAACTTGCCCAAAGTGGGTCCAAGGTTCTACAAGGATTCTTCCTTGAATTTTCCATAAATGGATAGGATCAGTGATCTTGCAAGCTTATAGTATGGAAAATTATGGAGTGGTTTTGGAGTTCAGACAAAGATTGTCTTTACTACTATGGTATCAGAATAAGTCGAGATCATTCTTCGCTGATGCACTAAGCCTTCTTGTATTATTCCTACTGGAGTATCAGAATAATTCGAGAATCTTCGCTGAAGCACCAAACCGAAGGATGTTTCTCGTATTATTCTTACTGGAGTATCCAAATAAGTCGAGGAACACCAAAAATGACGATGTTTCTCATATTATTCTCATACTGGAGTATCAGAATAACCCGGTCACCTTCGGTGAAACTTCTCAAAAAAGGTATGTTTGAGATATATTACACGTAAAGAAAAATGTATAACGAGCAATTGTAGGTGTTTTGTCATGGTAATTATGTTCCATTAGCAAAAAAATGTCATGATTTTTAGATTGTTGTCCCATGGCTTAAAACCCACCCACTTATGCCGTTGACCACAAATTTAAATTGACTTGACACAGTTGACCAGATATTTTTGCCGTATTTTCGGCTCATTAATCGAAGTGAAAAGCAAATCTCTCCTCTCTTATTAAACTCTCCTCTCTTGTCCGAAAGTTGGAGCTCAAAGTTAGATCTCAAATTTCGTTTCCCTCTCAAATCTCCACTCTGATTCTTCTTTTTCCCCCTCGAAAATCATCTCTCTCTTCCTGAAATTTTGGTTTCCCTCTCAAATATGTTTTCCCTCTTCTACAAAAATCGGCACTGAAAAAGCAGGGGTACCGAAATACAACCAACTTTTCGTTTGGGATCGTGAGACTTATGGTCAGATCTGGACGATCTCAAAAATCAATATCCATATCCGTTAACCTGAGTTTGGATCACAAGGATCAGTCCAACGCAAGACGGGGTCTTGGTAAATCCAAGGGATGGATTGAGGACAACGATCAGGTTTATTAATAACGTACTTCTTGTGTTTGCTTTAATTATATAACAGAGAATATAATGCGGAAAGTAAAGCACACAAGACACCAGAGATTTTTTTAACGAGGAAACTACAACTTGTAGAAAAACCTCGGGACCTCGTCCAGACTGAACACCGCACAATACAAACTGACTACAAACACTAGCCTACTATAAGACTTCGGTCTGGGATGTAGCAGAGACCAATTCCACCCTCCAAGCGAACTGGCTACTGTCGCACTCCTTACGCCGGCAAGCTAAAGCGACCTCAACAAATGGTATCGAATCTATCTCATGCATTCTTGTAACCTTAGTATTTGCGGGAACAAATACTAACATAACACATGGTCATGTAGACAAGAATACGATCTCAATCACTATTATAACACTACTAAAGTAGCCGACTATTTCGAAAGATATAGAAAGTAGAATAGAAGAATTTTCATAAAAGTCATAACTCCTACTAACCTTTTGTCGATGAAGAATAATTGATGTCTTCTTTGTCTTCACAGTCTTCGTCTTCAAGGTCTCTACTACTTAGTCTATATCCCAATTCCGAAATCTAAACTCTAGTAGGCTAAATCAAGAATTGTGTTTTGACACCTAAAACTGACAACTAGCTTGACATACCAACGCTAGTGGGTTTGACTGGACAATGCCCTAACAATCTCCCCCTTTGTCAATTTTAGTGACAAAACCAATTTACATATGGTTCAAAAGATATACAATTAAGTACTAACCAGATGTATCTTGATTTCTTGAATTCTTCAACTTCTCCCTTGAGTCTTGATGTGTTCATTGAACTCTTGTTGATGAATCCGTACTCAGCAGCTACAACATATCCAGCTCAAACAACCACGAAGGTATGCTTAGGCTTACGTGGGTTAGTATGCTCATCCCACATGTTGTTTGTGCGTAAGATTAAGAATCTGAGCAAACTGTAAAGTCCGTGTATCAAAACTTTTAAAGTGATTCTACTCATTCCTGATATGAAGCTTCTTCTCAGTTTTAATTACTCCCCCTTACTTGATACTTTGGAAAAGCACAACAAGTAAGCACATGACGTTCCCCCCCTATGGTTATGCACCACAAGAACAAGAACCATATGTATTCTCCCCCTATTTGTCACAAAAATATGACAAAGTAGTTTGAGACTAGGGTTTCATAAACCTATGAGAATAGGTTAAGCTAAGTACTCACATACCAAGTTTAAGATGGTATAACTAGGAAATCCGAACGAAGATTCCTGAGTTCTCATCTTATGGAGAAATATAGAGACACTTTTCTCCTAATATTCCACAACCACGCTCCCCAAAAAGATTTGTTATTAAGCGCAAGTTGAAGTTAAGAACTCTCCCCCGTGTGGTGTTATTCAATAAAGAACAACTTACAAAGTCGAACATGGACAGAAAAAATTTAATGTTATCCAGTTTTGCTTTGTTTATAATCTCTTTTCCTTAGCCAACTTCTTGGAAAAGAGTATATGATTCCGAGTTTGTGAAAACCCTAAAAATCATATAATCAAAAGTTTCTTGATCACGAGAAAAAGCTTAACTTTTGTAAATAGACATAACTTTGCATCACTACCGAGGCAATGGAAAAAGCTATGTGTTGCAATAAGATTGAGGTAGACAAATCAAGTATTGCAAACATCATTAATAATCATCTAAAAAGAACTTTTATTAATGAAATAAAATAGTACATGCTTGAAAAACTCTAAAAAGCATGAAAAGGCAAACTACTTTCAGATCTAGTTTATATTCCTTAGGCAAAAGTAAGAACAAGTTCTCACAAGGAATCAACTAATCTGATCTACTAAGAAAGAATTATAAGCTATGAAAAACCTGGCTTTATTCAGCAGATTTGCTCATGGAAGGCTTGTCTTTTGTTTCCTTTGCATTATTGAAACAATCTTTTTGCCATTGACAAGTTCCTTTATTTGTGTTTTCATGAGCATAATCTCAATTAAAACTGCTTCCATCTGGAGACCAAGCAAATCACAGTCTTTCATGGCTTTCTTATGCTGAGGAAAAGTTTCTCTCCACCACTTGATGACATCATATAAGACATCACTGTTTTCCATATCAGCTTTTTTCAGATCTTGATAGGCATAGGCAAAATAGCAAGCAACCTTAGGATCTCTTCCTTTGATGTTAGTAGGAGTGAAGTCTTCATCAACCAGAATTCTCTTTTTACAACTTCCTGTCATGTTGTGCTTTCTCAGGGTTAGAGCAAGTAAGCAAGGAAACACTTGAATGATTTAATCTATCAGGTGTTGGGTATTTATAAGAATAAAATACCAGGAAGGATTGACTCAAATATTTCATTCCCAGTGTCTCATCAGGTTTTCATTCTAGAATTTGAGTAGATTTCGAAAACGGAGTCTCAGTTTTCGTAAAGAGAAAATGGTGCCAACTGGTTGACAAGTGTTGCTTATCTGAGTTTAACGTATAGAAAAACTCCTCGTACGGTTAGCGAACTAGTTCGCAAACTCTTCAGGTTTTGAATAGTTAAATTCTTCATCCCTGAGAGGGCCAGTCATAGACTTAGTGTTTCTGTGACCATACGTTCCTCAGTAGTTTTTCTATAGCCAAAGGCCATACATCACTTGAATTGATTTCCAAGTGGTACTGGATCAGTCAGGAAGTTATTCCTGATATACGTAGCATTCCTTATCTCCAGTACTATAGATAAGGATGCTAGTTTCAACACTAGATTTTAGTGTTGTGGTGAGTTCCTTGAGACTCACCATTTTTCCGCCATCGTTAGGTTTTTCTAGATGACGTTGCCTTGAAATTATCATAGAAGTTACTGTTGTCATGATATGACTCAGTGTGGGAAGAGCTTCCAGATTTTTCCTTCTGGGAGTGATTTCGTTTAGCGAAATCAGACAACACTTTGTATAACTCCTCTTGAGTGACCAATCGATCAAGATGGGATTGGTTTCTTAAAGGAGTGGTTGTCCTGTTCGGAGATTTATCTTGTGAGACTAAAGATATTTTCGTATCCCACGATTGATCATTATGTCTCCGTTTTTCAGTAATAGTTCTGCCGTCTTTCATGGGTGAAGATGATCTCTTGTAGGCTTTATTTATAGAAATCACCCGTGGATTAGGCCTGCAGAGTTCAGACACGTTTTTTAGTACAAGGTTTAACGTGTGTTGCAGTTGATCAATCTGCTTTTCCTTCTTCTGACTATTACAGTTTCTTTGGTGGTGTCATTTCTTTTTACAGAATCGACATGTGAGTTCATATCTTTTACCACCTTTCTGCTTATCACTATCATTATCCGAAGAATCAGATAAAGTAGTCACTATATTCGTGGTGACTGAAGGTTTTGCCTTCTTTGTGACTTTGGCAGATACAATGACTCTTTCTGACGCATATGTGATTGGAGGAGTCTGCGGATTTTTCACATCACTTCTTGAAGTCTCTTCTGATTTACTATGGATCTGGGACACCTCCATAAGTTTCAGGTTTTCTTCAAGAGTTTTGCATCTTTCTTGAGCATTGGCTAAGTGATTTTCTACATTCTTTTTACTGATGAGAATGTTTTCAATCTCCAAATCGTGTTTTTCCGCAATTTGTTTTTCACGATTTTGACTCAAAGTAAAAGCAATTTCTAAACAAGAAATCTTATCTTTAGAATCTCTGAGTTCTTGAACAACTATTTCCAATTTCTGGGGTTGTTGTTCTAGGAGTTCTGACAGTGAGCATTCACGAGTGAGTGCATCATTGAGATCACTTATTTTTTGAACATATTTTTCTCCCAGAGATATGTATTCCTCTGTTTGTTCAATCTTGAGATTTCTGGGTGTAGGATCATTCTGGATACTACAGCATTTGTGAGTTTACCAGAATTTATTCCAACCTGTTGAGAGACAGATAGAGTGGATGCCTTTGGAGTAGGCAATCCCAAGGAATTTGAGTAGTCAAAGCCTGATCCTTTCATTTTGATGTTATTTCACGAACCTCGATAAACACAGACAATTACGTCTTTTATGTGTTAACCGGCTCTGATACCAATTGAAAAAGCAGGGGTACCGAAATACAACCAACTTTTCGTTTGGGCTCGTGAGACTTATGGTCAGATCTGGAAGATATCAAAAATCAATATCCAGATCCGTTAACCTGAGTTTGGATCCCAAGGATCAGTCCAACGCAAGACAGGGTCTTGGTAAATCTAAGGGATGGATTGAGGACAACGATCAGGTTTATTAATAATGTACTTCTTGTGTTTGCTTTAATTATATAACAGAGAATATAATGCGGAAAGTAAAGCACACAAGACATCATTGATTTTTTTAACGAGGAAACTACAACTTGTAGAAAAACCTCGGGACCTCGTCCAGACTGAACACCGCACAGTACAAACTGACTAGAAACACTAGCCTACTATAAGACTTCGGTTTGGGATGTAGCAGAGACCAATTCCACCCTCCAAGCGAACTGCCTACTCGCACTCCTTACGGTTTAACCAGTACTAGA
The DNA here is from genome assembly GCA_023529015.1 of Papaver nudicaule. Taxonomy (NCBI): domain Eukaryota; kingdom Viridiplantae; phylum Streptophyta; class Magnoliopsida; order Ranunculales; family Papaveraceae; genus Papaver; species Papaver nudicaule. The sequence goes on along the minus strand of JAJJMA010051640.1, from coordinate 4,043 downwards.
TGTTGAAAAAGAAGGGGTACCGAAATACTACCAACTTTTCGTTTTGGCTCGTGAGTCTTATGGTTTAAGTTTGGACGATCTCAAAAATCAATATCCAAACTCTAATAAATGGAGTTGTGATCTTGGGGATCAACTCGACAAAGTTGGGACTTTGGAGTTAAACTCTACAATTATTGGATAACGTACTACTTGGTGCTTTAATTATATTATCAGAGATATAATGCGGAAAGTAAAAGCACACAAGACACCCGAGATTTTTATAACGAGGAAACTGCCTTGCAGAAAAACCTCGGGACCTCGTCCAGATTGAACACCGCCCAGTACAAACTGACTACAAACACTAGCCTACTATAAGACTTTGGTCTGGGATGTAGCAGAGACCAACTCAAGCCCTCCAAGAGAATTGGCTACTGTCGCACTCCTTACGTCTCTAGATCCCCCACAGATCGTCACGCACTTGATTCCCCCAGCTGACAAATCAAGTATTGCAAACATCATTAATAACATCTAAAAAGAACTTTTATTAATGAAATAAAGTAGTACATGCTTGAAAAACTCTAAAAAGCATGAAAGGCAAACTACTAAACAGATTTAGTTTATATTCCTTAGGCAAAAGTAAGAACAAGTTCTCACAAGGAACCAATTAATCTGATTGAGAGAACAGACTTATTGCTTGAGTTAATCAAGATGCCAAGTTGTTATTTGATGGTTTCAACTCTTTCAGTTAGATCATGGAGGCTAGTATTCACATGATTTGCAAGAGTGGCCATCTCACCAGCGAAGTTCTTGAGTTGTTCAAGTACTTCATCCATCTTTTTATCAAGATGAATTTCCTTTCCTTCTGTAGTTGCCAGATCCTGTACAAAAGTGTGACTGGCTTCATTATCAGATGATTCTATACGAATCTTCTTATTTGGAAAGACAATTGTCCAGGCTTCTTCCCTTTTTCCTCCAGAGTCTGTCATTTTTGATGTAATCTTCTTAATCTCAAATTCAGAGATTTAAAGGATTGGACAAAAGGTTTTTCATGAGATAAAATCTCTCCTTTAAGATAAACATCAAACAAGATTCTGGAGTCGCAGAAATTTCCCGACCGGTTCGGGAACCGAAAGGCAATCTGACAGAGTTTCCGTCTGACATCCCCTTTGCAGTCTCCCTAAATCCTTATGCAGTGTCTCTGTTGTTACCAGGATTGTCTTAACAACAGAACTGCGCTTAGGATTTTAGTGGGAGGAGGATACTGAAGTTCTTGGTGACAAGGATATCAGCGTCTTTCTTTTCCTGTTATTTTTCAAGGTGTTATCAATGGAACTTGATTTTGCACCTTTACTTCTCGGTTTTCCTCCTGCATCACATCTAGTGTGATAGGAGTTTTGATATGGGCTCTGACTAGCTCTTTGATTCACAGGATAGAAAGAACCAATCTCCTTCTTCCCTTTCTCAACCCATACCTGTACCGGTTTTTTGAAAGAATTTCTTCTCTCAGGTTGTTGTTCAACCTTTCTTCCATGAGGTTTAACAGGATGACCTTTACCTGTTTTTCTCTCATGATCACATTCTTTGAGACTGGATGAATGTGTTTTATGAGTATTTCTGCCAAATTTTTGTGGAGAGTTACCTCTTCCTGGTTTTAACTTCTTAGAAGTATCAGACTTAGATTTTGTCTGAGAAGATTTTTTCTTTTCCAGGTTGGGTTTCTTGATCTTAGGACATTGTGTGTTAATGCCTTTGCTCAATTTCTTGAGTAGATCTGAATCCCATTTTTTATCTCTTTCCAACAATTGTACTCTATGAAGTTTCGAAGAAAGTTTTCTACTTAGTTCTTCCTTTTCTCGTTCAAGAATTCGACATTTTTCTTCAAGTAACTTGGTAACTAAATACCTTTTGTTGTTAGAGACGAAGAACTCGTTACAGAATTCTCATCATCAGGACTGGGTGGGGACCTTTCCTGATGTACATCAAAGAGAGTCATGTTTTCAACATTCTCTTTTACGGGATTTCTCTTTTGCGTAGCGTCAAAAGCTTTGACCTTTCCACAATGGTCTTTATTTGGACATTCGGGAGACATGTGACCGAATCCAAGACATTTGAAGCATTGTGGTTCATTGTCATTATCCCAATCCTTGCCTTTTGTCTTGGGTAGGTTATTGTACCTCTTCCTACCCCTCAGAACTCTTCTCACCTGTTGAATAAATAATGATAAATCATTATCTTCATCATCTGTCTCGTGAGCTGAGTCTCTTTTCATGGCTTTCAGGCCTACTGTATTCTTTTGACCAGATTGTTTTTCATGGTCAAAGATTTTCAGTTTGGCAACAAGGTCACTTCTTGTTATATCTAAGCCATGCTTTACTTGGATGGCATGTTTCTTGGATTCATACCTTGAGGGTAGTGACCTCAGAATTTTACTCACAATGTCCCTTTCCAGAATAGTTTTACCATAGGTGTGACAGGCATTTACTATCTAAGACAATTTGTGATTAAAATCTTCAAAGGTATCATCCTCAAGCATTCGAAGGTTTTCCCAGTCGGACATGAGATTTTGAAGTCTAGCTTCTTTCTCTGCTATATTACCTTCGAATACATTCCTTAATCTTTTCCAAGCCTCGTAAGAGGTTTCACATGTAGCTATGTGATGGAAGAGATCAGGTGTGACTGCATGAATGATAGCATTAAGCCCATCATAGTTTTGCTTAGCGGCGAGTGTTTCCACATCATCATAAACCGCTATGTCTTTGGGAACAGTTTTACCGTCAACTTCAACAGTTGGTGGTATATATTCCTTTACGACATAAACCCAAGTTTTGAAGTCTCGGGCTTGCAAAAACGAAGTCATTGCAGTCTTCCACCATAGGTAATTTGTGCCATCGAACTTTGGTGGTACGTTACAAGCTCTTACGCTTTGATCCATAACTCACAAGCCTAGATAAACACGGACAGTTACGTCTTTAATGTGTTCACCTGCTCTGATACCAACTGAAAAAGAAGGGGTACCGAAATACTACCAACTTTTCGTTTTGGCTCGTGAGTCTTATGGTTTAAGTTTGGACGATCTCAAAAATCAATATCCAAACTCTAATAACTGGGGTTGTGATCTTGGGGATCAACTCGACAAAGTTGGGACTTAGGAGTTAAACTCTACAGTTATTGGATAACGTACTACTTGGTGCTTTAATTATATTATCAGAGATATAATGCGGAAAGTAAAAGCACACAAGACACCAGAGATTTTTATAACGAGGAAACTGTTTTGCAGAAAAACCTCGGGACCTCGTCCAGATTGAACACCGCCCAGTACAAACTGACTACAAACACTAGCCTACTATAAGACTTCGGTCTGGGATGTAGCAGAGACCAACTCAAGCAAAAAAAAAAAAAAAAAAAAAAAAAAAAAAAAAAAAAAAAAAAAAAACCTAGGCCTGTAAAGGACTAGGAGTTGCTTTGACCGCTGTCAAAGGCTTGTGTCAGCAATACTGGCTTTGCAACCTAATTTGTTGACGTATGGTCTAACTGTCCTCTATCAGTTTACCACACACAAGTTGACTTCTTTCGGATTGTTAAATCCAGGTCATACGGAAATCTACTTCACAAATCGGGGCTGTCAAGCAAACCGAGTAAGCAATGCCCAACTTATCTCTACCTCAGTTATACACGAAGAATCACTTAAGAAACTTGTATAACTGGAGCTAACTAGGTCTTACAACACCGAGTGCAGCCGTGTGTTGCTACCTTTCAACCTTGTGTGTAACGTATCAGTTCTTGAATAGCTGTATAGCAAAAGAGACGGACTATGGAATAAACAAGAACGTGATCAGGTTACCAAGGTTACAGGTTAATCCGATTTCAACCAAATATGGTCTCAATCTCCTACCTGTGCTTCCCAACTCTCAAGAGAAGTCTTTTATAGTCGTAGGGAGTTCTCAGAGGAGCTGCAACCTATAGAGGATGATTATATCACAACAAGCGTTCACCGAAGTGAAAAGAGTTTACGTTACATTCCCTAAGGACCTTCACGTATGCTTGATGCTTGCGGTATTTGTCCG
>JAJJMA010051634.1:0-11978 GCA_023529015.1 Papaver nudicaule | reverse complement strand
CCCCTTTGTCAATTTTAGTGACAAAAGGGGGAGATTGTTAGGACATTGTCCGGTCAAACCCACTAGCGTTGGTATGTCAAGCTAGTTGTCAGTTTTAGATGTCAAAACTCAATTCTTGATTTAGCCTACTAGAGTTTAGATTTCGGAATTGGGATATAGACAAAGTAGTAGAGACCTTGAAGACGAAGACTCTGAAGACAAAGAAGACATCAATTATTCTTCATCGACAAAAGGTTAGTAGGAGTTATGACTTTATGGAAATTCTTCTATTCTACTTTCTCTATTCTTTCGAAATTGTAGATGGTGAAAAATGAGAGAGGGACAAGATTGTCAAAACACTCTCGAAACCATGTCTTATTTAAGGCAATCTCCTATTCAGGCTCATCTCCATAGCTCAGAGTTCAACCCATTCCATGAGCCAAATAAACTCTCTATGAGCTCTCTCTTATAACTCCGGTGGGGAGGGTAATATCATAGAGCAGTACTAATGATCTCACCAACATATTAAACCCATTGATCTGCCCAGAGTCAGGCCACTTAATGGTACACGGTGAAGAATCAACAGAGACGCATCCTCATGGATTTCCTCTTAACAGAGACGCATCCTCGTGGATTTCCTCTTAACAGAGACGCATCCTCGTGGATTTCCTCTTAACAGAGACGCATCCTCGTGGATTTCCTCTTAAATACGACTCCACACACGAGTCTTGGTGCAAACCTCGGAATATTGAAGCTCCAGGCCGGTCCGGAGCTCTCTGAGAAGCATACACCAGCCTAAACAGGCCTAAGCGGACCTAATCCCAAGTTCAGGATGGTATAGCATACCATGGATAAACATGCCATGACTTTAAGTGTGTTGTAGCATAAGCACTCACACTACGACTAAGGCACAGGCTGCCCAAAGTCGACCTTGGCCAGATGCCAAAGCCATAAACGCCACATAGCATGGCACAACAAACCCTGAAATCACCATGGATCCACGGAAATCAGCCCTGGCCAAGAGGCCAAGGCCATGGCGTAAAGCGCCACGAACTCGCTTAGTCTGGCCAAAGGCCAAGACCGTGACGAGAAGTATAGCAGCCAACAGACTGGCCTTGGCCAGAAGCCGAGGCCGTGGCGCCATGACCCATGGCGCCACAACAAGTGGACCTTGGCCAGAGGGCAAGGCCGTGGCGCCATGACCCATGGCTCCATAACAAGTGGACCTTGGCCAAAAGCCAAGGCCGTGGCGCCATAAGCCATGGCACCACCTTAACTCAACTGACGCCAAAGCGCGTCCAGAATTGGCCTTGGCCAAAAGCCAAGGCCGTGGCCCCATAATCCATGGCGCCACAACAGGTTGGCCTTGGCCGAAGGCCAAGGCCGTGGCGCTAAGAGCCATGGCGCCACCGTAACTAGCGCCAAAGCGCAATGGCCTTGCCAAATACCAAGGCCGATTCCATACTTGTGTCCAGGAGACACTACGCTCATGTCGGTCACGACGATTAGTCAAACAACGACTCTACTCTACTCAACTCAACTACGCAATATCCGCGTATCACTCGCTCGAGACATCAAAACATCACACGGGGGGATAACTTTAGGGGTATTGGTCTGGCGGGCTACGACAGTTGAAAGAAACTGATGGAGATAGTGGACAGTTACGAGAAGATGGCGCGAGTGGGCATGTTCCACACGACTCAGGCAGTTACGGAAACCAACGCATGTCCTCCACTCCTCCACTCTTCCACGACTCCCACCTTCTCTGTCGAGAGATCAGGGTGAGTTCAACCTATAAATAGAGGCTTCCTCTATCTTCCAAGGCAGAAGCGTTCAGAACACCTAGAACACACAAACGGAAACAACCAGAGCCTCAGAGAAAACACCTGATAATCAAACACGTTTCTAGCCTTGGAGATTTCCAGTCGACTTCACGACGGAGATCTTGAACTCTCACACCCAAATCACATCCTCAACCTGATCTCAAGTTTCTTCGCTGTTTCCCTCCCTAGACCAACCTCTATCCTCTTTGTGACCGAAGCAAAGTGGGAACGGCCATCCTTGGTTTAGGCTTGCCTTGTTCGACTTTGATCTCCGAGCACTACGAAAGTACCCAGAGACGGTACATTGTTTTTCCAGGTAAAAACAGAAATATAGTCGACTACTTTAGTAGTGATAATAACGATTGAGATCGTATTCTTGTCTAATGTGGCCTTGTGTCATGACCAGTGTTTGTTCCCACAAATGCTGTGAGTACAAGAATGAATGAGATAGATTCGGGCCATGTGTCCATTACAATGGTTTGCTTGCAAATCGTTAGTTGGATATGGATGAATCTAAAGGAGTACTCTTGAGCAAAGAGTCCATGGATTACAGCTGAGGACGTATACACGTCTAAGTCCTGGTAAGCCCAGAACTTCCAGCGGAATCCAGATTTGACGAAATCTGACAGGCGCACGGTTCACGAACCGGTTCGCAAACCAGAAACTCGGATTTCTTCTGAGTTCCAAAGTGACTGATTATTTCGCGAACGTAGGACGCGAACCCAATGTCGGTTACTTTGCTGGTGTCGGATTTAGTGGATATTTTTTCAATTTCACTTGGGTCAAACTCTAAACTCCTTTATCTCTTAGGTGGACTTGTATATCACATAAATATCTTTTGTGGTCCATCTAACGATATTCAATGAGTCAATAAGATAAAGATTATCTATGGTCTGTAGGATTCTATCTTGAAGTGTTTTTGAGCTAACAAAACACTTGGCAGATAAACTTAAAAAGAATTCCAATTGAGATTAATCTCTATTACTTGGTTGACAAGTTTAGGGTTTCCTTAACTTATGGGACAAGTAATTGATTGCTTTATTCCAAAGCAACCTATCTTATTGAGTGCTATAAAAAGAGGTGTCTACGGAAAAATACCGCAAGCATCAAGCATACGTGAAGGTCCTTAGGGAAGTGATCGTAAACTCTTTTCACTTCGGTGAACGCTTGTTGTGGTATAGTCCTCCTCTATAGGTTGCAGCTCCTCTGGGAACTCCCTACGACTATGAAAGACTTCTCTTGAGAGTTGGGAAGCACAGGTAGGAGATTGAGACCATATTTGGTTGAAATCGGATTAACCTGTAACCCTGGTAACCTGATCACATTCTTGTCTATTCCATAGTCTGTCTCTTCTGCTATACGGCTATTCAAGAACTGATAGTTACACACAGGGTTGAAAGGTAGCAACGCACGGCTGCACTCGGTGTTGTAAGACCTAGTTAGCTCCGGTTGTATAAGTTTCTTAAGTGATTCTTCGTGTACAACTGAGGTAGAGACAAATTGGGCATAGCTTACTCGGTTTGCTTGTCAGCCCTGATTTGTGAAGTAGATTTCCGTATGACCTGGATTTAACAATCCGAAGGAAGTCAACTTGTGTGTGGTAAACTAATAGAGGACAGTTAGACCATACGTCAACAATTAGGTTGTAAAGCCAGTATTGCTGACACAAGCCTTTGACAGCGGTCAAAGCAACTCCTAGGCCTGTAAATGACGTCAGCTGGGGGAATCAAGTGCGTGACGATCTGTGGGGGATCTAGAGACATAAGGAGTGCGACAGTAGCCAATTCGCTTGGAGGGCTGGAGTTGGTCTCTGCTACATCCCAGACCGAAGTCTTATAGTAGGCTAGCGTTTGTAGTCAGTTTGTACTGGGCGGTGTTCAATCTGGACGAGGTCCCGAGGTTTTTCTGCAAGGCAGTTTCCTCGTTAAAAAAACGTTCTGGTGTCTTGTGTGCTTTTCCTTTCCGCAATTATATAAACTCTGACATATAATTAAAAGCAAACACAAGAAGTATGTTATCCATAATCGTAGAGTTTACTCCAAAGATTCATCTTTGTCGAGTTGATCCCTAGATCACAACTCCGGTTATCTAGGTTTGGATATTGATTTTTGAGATCGTCCAAACCTAACCATAAGACTCACGAGCCCAAACGAAAAGTTGGTCGTATTTCGGTACCCCTCCTTTTACACAAGCCATAATCATTGAAACATCTTCAGTGGTTGATCTTTGGAGTAATATTGGTCCGTCAATTTCTCAAAGATTTTAGCTCACGGAGTTTTTTGATATCTTTCCACTTGAAGATAACAAAGCTTTGTTTTTTATGTTCCAGCAAAAAACAAGGAACAATCCATCCCTAGTTCAGAGAAAGCTAATTTGGACACACCTAACTCTACAGGGAATTATGACAATTAGGATCAAGCCATAATCATTGAAACATCTTCAATGGTTGATCTCTGGAGTAATATTGGTCAGTCAATTGCTCAAAAATTTGAGCTTACGGAGTTTTTTGATATCTTTCCATTTGAAGATAACAAAGCTTTGTTTTTTTCTTCTTTGGAGTATAAAAAAATCATGCTATGCAGAGGTATATGGACTATGGGTGATTTAACCATTATATTATCACCTTGGTGGAGCAATGCAAACTCGGTCCCATTAGAAGACAATGGTACTGAAAACTCATGGATGGAAGTTCGTGGTGTTCCTTTTCATATTTGGGGTACTACATTCTTTAATCTGTTTGGAATCAAATATGGTGGTCTCATAGAAGTGCATTCCTCTACATTATCATGGGAGGACTCTTCAGCAATTCGCATTAAGGTACATCACTATGATCAGAAAAAATCTTCTTGTTTGTTTCATTTTGGTGATTTATCTTTTCTAGTACAAGTTAGTCCATTCGAGATTGACAATGTGTAACAGTAAAAAATCCCATTGCTAGATCTTTGACTGTCCACCCAATGATTCTCATACAACATCATACATACATAAACATCATAACAAAACAGTAGATAGTTAGAGTTAGAGATACTTGACAGCGAGTTACTTGGTTCTTCCTCATGCTTGAGGCTTACATCCAAGAGATTTCATTATTTAAAGTTGGGTTACATATCTCACCTTTACTGAGTTCACTCTTCCACTCTAACTCTAGATTATCACACGCTCAATGCTGGATTAGGGAGAGCAAGGAGATAACTCACTCTTCCTCTCACTAAGCCAGACTGAAATTACACCAACCCCTTTTACAATGGGGATATCTCTCCTTATATAGGGAGAAGTTACAGTGGGATACAACTAATATTGATAGCGACCCCTTCTGACACTATTTGTCCTCTTTCGCCACCTGTGATCTTCAGCGATTCTGGTATAACTTTTGCTACTTCGGCGATGCCTCTTCCTTGTAGATAAGTATTGCTGACGGTGATCCCATTGAGTCAACCAGTCAACTCTGCTAATATATCCGTTCTGTCCATCCTTAAATGCTCAACCACTTCTCACCTACTTCTCAACTACTCAACCGTACTGATTCTCTTCGCCCAAACGAGACTTCTGCTTTATTCGGCGATCCTTGCTGACTTAAGCTCTCTTTCAATCTTATATCGCTGGCTATACCCTTAGGTGATTCTGTGTATCTTAACTACTCCATGTTCATACAGCTTCTCCATTAGGATTGATTTATCTGGTGATGGTATTTTCTACACTCACATTTTGCCTCTTTCATCTCCAAGATCTGCGATCGCCGGGGATGAAATTTTCTCATCGCCGAAAATACCGTGCCCACGTTCTCCAGTACTCCATAGTTCCTCCACGTATCGTACATGCGCGACACTTACTTTTAATCTGCAACCTGAAGAACCGGTTTCATTCCTTCCTTTACCCACCTATGTGTGACACTTACTTTTACAACTTCTTCTCTTTCACCGCCTTCTGCAAAACCTTTTTTCTCAACCCTAACCTGAACTGCTGCTGAATCTGCTGTCCGGCCAGTTTTCGACCTCAGATTACTTCAAATCCTGCCCTATCATCTCCTTCTCCTCACCACTCTTCTTTTCAGTGCTTTCCTGAACCAAGACCACACTCCCATCTCACTTTTCTAAGATTTTTAATTGTTCATCTTCTCCGGTGAGTTCCTATTTTCCGGCTACCATTACCTAACCTACGACTTCATCAGTAACCACCTCCAGTATCATGGCTTCAACGCTCCAGGATCATCTCGCCAGACTAGATCTACCGCCCAAGACGCTAGCTCTCCTACCAAACATGATGGTTCGCCGAAAGCGAAACCTCTCACTGCTTCCAAGCCAAAACCTCCCGCTGCTTCCAAGGCGAAACCTCTTGCTGCTACCAAGCCGAAGTCTATCGCTGTTAAGAGACCCTCCTGGCACAACTGGGACGAGTATTGTGCCTTCGACAAGATCAACATTCATCCTTTAAAGTTGATTAAGTTTGATGGTTTGTCCTCCCCAACGATTCCTACGACTCTGGAGGATCTTAGCCGAGATGATCAACATAACGAAAGAGCTGTGGTTGCCTATAGAACACTTAAAGCTGGGTTAAAACTTATTTTTTACGACCCCGCCGATCCCTTTATTCTGGATCTTCTCATGCGAATCAAGAAATATCCCTACCAGCTTACCGGCAATGTCATTCGCATACTAATGGAATGGAAGCGTCGTCGAAACAACGAAAAGAATTATCCTGACTGCTTCGTATCTGGCCTTTTTGACCCTTCTTCTTACACTGTTGAGAATTTCTTAGAGCAATATCATGTTCTTCCTTCCACTATCAAAGGAGAGTCATGGATATACTGCTTTGTTACCAAACGTGGGATGGAGCCTGAAGATTTCATGCTCGGCGCTGCTGATAAGAAAGAAGAAAAGGGGACTTACACAGCGCGGAAGAGCACTGAAGGCGGCTGGTCAAACCTGCCTTGCTGGGTTGAAGGCCCATGGATAATGGGATGGCTTGACGAAAGGAGAACAAATGTTAGAACCAACTTCGCCGAAGAGCATTCTCGCTTTAAAGATTACGATTTCTTGAAGATACGGGTTCCCGATGCTATTGCAAAGAAGTCCGTCAAAAGCAGAAAGAGAAAAAAAAAACAGAAGGGAAAGCTGGAGATCAGGTAACAAGCATCTATTTGTTTTAGAATATATATGCTTGTTGCCTGATCTACATGGCGAAAGTGATGTTTTTTTTGTAGGGTACTGAGTCAAAACAAGAGAACGAGGAGCTTCGCAAAAGGCTAAAAATGCCTCGATCAAGCAACATTTACAGGACCCTAAGGAGGGTTCAACTGTTCACAACGTGCCTCAACCTACAAAGTCTTCTTCCCAATCAGGGACAACAACCAGCGAAGTGTTCCTGCCTCGGCGAAGCTGCCCACCAAGTCTGGAAATCTTGCCATCAATCTCAAGAAAAAGGTTTCCGCCCAGGATAACGCTGAGATTCCCCAGCAAGAACCGCAATCGAATATTGATGAGGAGGTGGAAGCTCAACATAACGGCGATTCCACTGGTAATGAAGAGACTACCCTTTCTCCCATGGAAATCGAAGATGTAAGTAAAGAGAGAAATCAATTTGGTGAAGACACGACTGCTATTTCTTCCAACCTAGCGGTGTTGACTTTGAACAAGATGCCACCCGGAAACATTCTGCCCAGAAAGTTTAGCACTGACATTGCTGTCAACGAACTCGCTGAGTCGTTTTCCTGACTGCTTACCAAGGGACTTAATGTAGATGGTGAAAAATGAGAGAGGGACAAAATCGTAAAACTACTCCCTAACTATGCCTTACCTAAAGACAATCGCCTACTCAGGCACATCTCTATAGCTCAGGATGCAGCCCGTTCTACGAGCTGAATGTACTCTCTATGAGTTCTCTTTTATAACTCCAGGTGAAGAGGATGATATCATGGTACAGTACCAATAACCCCACCGGCACGTAAACCCATTAATCTACTTCATATCGACATCACCTCGAATTCCTCGATATCAGGACTAGATTGCTCAGTGGTACGCGGTGGAGAGTTAACAGAGACGCGTCCTCACGGATTTCCTCTCAAAACATAACTCGACATCCGAGTCTAAATGAAAACCTCAGAAGTACCACAACTCCAGGACTTTCCGGAGCTCTCTGAGAGGCATACAATAGCCTAAACAAGCTTGAACAGATCGCACTCTAAACACAGAATGATCTAATATACCATGGATAAGCACGCCATGACTTCAAGTACGTCATAGCGCAATCGCGCATCATAACCAAAGAAGCCTAGCCAGAGCGCTAGCTGAAACAAAGTTGATCATGGCGCCACAACGAAAATTGGCATTGGCCAAAGGCCAAGGCCGTGGCGCTATAAATCATGGCGCCATAGAAGTGTGTAGCGCCATAGCGCTAATAGAAATTGACCTTGGCGTCATGAACCATGACGCCACAACAAAAATTGGCCTTGGCCTTAGCCTTAACCAAGGCCGTGGAATCCTAAGACTATGGCGCCATAAATGCATGGCACCATGAAAACTCAACCTTGGCCAGAGCCAAGGTGCCATGCTATGGCGCCATAACCATGGCGCCATGAGTCCCCGGCCTTGGCCAACGGCCAAGGCCACCCCTACACACCCACTATGCATGTCTCTAAAGGCGCCACACTCGCGTTGGCCGCAGAGTCATAGCGACACAAGCCTACTCAAACTCAACACAATCATGCAATATCTGCATACCACTCGAGATATTAAAACATCACACGGGGGGATAACTTTAGGGGTATTGGTCTGGCGGTCTACGACAATTAGAAAGAAACTGATAGAGATGATGGACAGTTACGAGAAGGTGGTGCTGAGTGGACATGTTCTACACGATTCTAGCATTTACAGAGCACAACTCATGTCCTCCACTCCTCCACGACTTCCATCTTCTCTGTCGAGAGATCAGGGTGACTTCAACACTATAAATAGAGGCTTCCTCTATCTTCCAAGGCAGAACAACTAGAATATTCAGAATACTCGAATATATCAGAACCTCAGAGCAAACACCTGACCAATTCAACATACTACTATCCTTGGAGATTTCCAGTCACCTTCACGACGGAGATCCTGAACTCTTACACCCGAAACACATCCTCAACCTGATCTCAAGTTTCTTCGTTGTTTTCCTCATTAGATCAACCTCTATCCTCTCTGTGACCGAAGCAGGACGTGAACGACCATTGACTTGGCTTAGGCTCGTCTTGTTCGACTTTGATCTCGAGCACTACGAAAGTACCCAGAGACGGTGCATTGTTTTTCCAGGTAAAAACTGTGGGCGACCACAGTGGGAGATCAATCTCTCGGTTCCAGAAGGTCACCTCTAAGAAATGTCTGAACTAGGGATGGGATCTCAAAAACCTAACCTTCACCTCAACGCCGCAAACCCTACAAGGAAGACTGACCCCAGTAACGATTATCCACCATCGATCAACACCAACGACAAAGGAGGCGAAAACCTGCTGACGACCCTAACTATAGAGGAGGTAGCCCGGCGACAAGATACCCTCGCCAGCCAACAGACGAACACCACTGCTGCCTTAATAGAGATTACAGCTTACCTCAAATCCCTCGCAAAGAAGCTGCCAAATGCTCCTGATGTCCCAGCAGTGGAAAGAATCGTCACACGAATGAGAGACGAGGTTACTACGGTTCCGCACCACAAAACCCACACTCAGCCAACCCAGAAGCTTTCTCAAGGATACGTCACTCCCTCCTTCCCAAGATATGATGGAACCGGTAGTGCGCGGGAACACATCTCACGTTTACTAGAATCCCTAAGGGAATACGAATACAGTCATACCTTGAGACTCAACGAGTTCCGAAGTCTCTCGCTAGGGAGGCTTACCGATGGTACACTTGTCTCCCGCCAAGGGCCACGAGCACCTGGAGCAAATTGGTAAACGCATTCTTCAAGGAATTCCTTTTTGGAAAGGTGATGCTCTCTGATTTGAGGAAAATGCGCTAAAAAACAGGTGAGTGCCCCGACAACTATGTGAAGAGGTATAGAGGACAGGCTCTCGGCTGCTGCGCCCCAGACATAACGGAGGCACAACTAGTGGAAGTCTGCACCAGTACCATGACTGCTATCTACCGAGCCCTCCTGGAAGATCTCCAATTTCAGACTCTCTCCGAACTCCAGGAAGTAGCGGCACGAGCTACCACTATAATGCCTAACCTGAAGGAGAAAGCTCAGCTACTGAAATACGGAAAACTCTCAGAGGCCAACAAAACCCTCGTGTCTAGGGATTTAGACAACGACAACGATAGGAAAAGGAAGGCAGGAGAATGTCTCGCTGAGCACAAGACACGAGACTCGACCTCGATGACGCGAAGCGTGACACCAGGGGAAGACTTGCAACAGCAGCAGAGGGGAATCGACCTGCTGAATGACATCTCAACGAGGGAGGTAGAACAACTATTAGACTCCTGGGCCCGAGACAAATTCGTGGAATTGCCCGAAGTATCAAGAGTTCCCACTACCGAAGAAACGGAACACCCTCGGTACTGCCACTACCATAAGAGGATCAGTCACGCCACGATCCAATGTTACAGCTTCAAACGTATTCTCGAGAAGCACATCCTCAAGACTAAGACGTATTCTCACGAACTACATCAGGGACCTCCACGCATCCAAGCTCTCACTGACCACAAAGAACCCTGAATCAAAGGGTGGAGAGTCGAATGCACCAATTATGCGAAACCCTATGTTTCTCGAGACCTCAACGTCGAGACATGTTTACAGCGCTCAACTACGTGGTGTCGGGAAGGCGGCTGCCACTTGAAGAGAGGAAAGACCTACACTCGCCAGCACAGAGCGAATCTTCGGTGAGATACGACTGGGGACTGTTAGCCAGACAAGGTTTGGGAATACTCACTGCCGCATACCTACACGACGTCGGATTCACCAACACATTACTGGACCCAGGAACGAAAATCAGTGTTATCTCTACAACGACACTAGAGGCTTCAGGGAACCCACTACGCGATGTCGCATATTCACCAGCAACATTGGAAAACCCAGAAGGAAGGACGGTGATGACCCATGGACAAATAACTCTACAGATAAAAGTGAATGAAGTACATACGGACGCTGAACTCCACGTTGTCACACAAGGTTTAGAATACGACATGATTCCCGGCCATCCTTGGTTCAACAACAACCGAAGCCTGCTCAACGGGACTACTACCCCGCCAGAAGCCTCGACTCGACCAGAGGATCTCCATATAACAACGATGTCCTTGCATGGGGGGATATGAACCTCGCCAGACTCCAGAGAGGAATCGCCAAGGACTACGCTCCCGCAACGGGTCGATGGGGCTCTTGTCACAAGGTACGAGTGGATCATACACCCTATTCAATATTTTAGAAAGTGGATGACCCTCTCCCCTGGTCGCGAAACCTTTAGTATCCTATTCAGTTAATTCGATATAAAAGGCGGGGACACCAACGACGAACCTACCGGCCGTCCCCGTAAATCACTGTCACCGGAAACTCCATAACCCTAGAGTCTCGCTAGCCAACAATAGAGACTTCAAAGTAGGGGAATGGGTGATGAAGACCGCCCGCCGAAGGACCCTACATGGTCACCAAGTCTACACTGAACGGGTACTACAGGCTGGCTTCGCTCGAAGACGGATGCAAAAATACAACAACGATCAAGAAAAGATGGATCAAAGCATACCATAATTAATTCTTAGCCATAAAAAAAAATATATATATATGTGGAACCATCCCCAAAACATCAAACCCATTCTTTCTTTGTCTTTTGAAAAGAATAAAAAATAATAATAAAAACCTAACCTATGAGACTAGTAACCAAATACTCAAAAAAGACCAGACAACACGATGCCCCCGGCTTTCTCACGGGCATCCCTCATATTGTAAAGCACGTCTCGCTCTTCCCCAAGTCTAGCTTCCAGCTCAGCAACCTCCCTTTCTTTTGCGGCAAGAACGTCATCTGTAGCAGCATCAACATGGACCTTGGAACACTTTCGCTTCTCGAACCTCTCCCGGAGCCAAGACACATTGAAAGATTCGGACTCGGTGGCCGCTATAGCATCCTCCCAATCCTGCAACGTCTCTGGTTCAACCCCACGCATAGAACATTCCCGCATCTCGGCAATCCGCTCCAACAGAACTCCGACGAATCCTTCC
>JAJJMA010051632.1:0-10960 GCA_023529015.1 Papaver nudicaule | reverse complement strand
ACAAGTAACTAGTTGCTTTATTCCTAAGCAACCTATCTTATTGAGTGCTATAAATAGAGGTGTCTAAGGACGAACACCGCAAGCATCAAGCATACGTGAAGATTCTCTGTGGAATTGATCGTAAACTCTTTTCACTTCGGTGAATGCTTGTTGTGGTATAGTCATCCTCTATTAGGTAGCAGTTCCTCTGTGGGAATTACCTAACGACTATAAAGTCATCTCTTGAGAGTTGGGAAGCACAGGTAGGAGATTGAGATCTTAGTGGTTGAAATCGGATTAACCTGTAACCTTGGTAATCTGATCACGTTCTTGTCTATTCTACGGTCCTTCTCTTCTGATATAAGGCCATTCAAGAACTGATACGTTACACACAGGGTTGAAAGGAAGCAACGCATGGCTGCACTCGGTGTTGTAAGACCTAGTTAGCTCCAGTTGTATAAGTTTCTTAAATGATTCATCATTTACAACCGAGGTAGAGACAAGTTGGGCATAGTTTACTCGGTTTACTTGTCAACCCCCGCTTGTAAGTAGATTTCCGTATGACCTGGAGAAATCCGAAGGAAGTCACTTTGTGTATGTCAAACTGATAGAGGACAGTTCAAACATACAGTTGATAATTGAGGTTGCAAAGCCGGAATTATTGACATAAGCCTTTAACAACGGTTAAAGCAACTCCTAGGCCTGTAAAGGACGTCAGCTAGGGGAATCAAGTGTGTGACGATTTGTGGGGGATCTAGAGACGTAAGGAGTGCGACAATAGCCAGTTCGCTTGGAGGGTTGGAATTGGTCTCTGCTACATCCCAGACCGAAGTCTTATAGTAGGCTAGTGTTTGTAGACAGTTTGTACTGTGCGGTGTTCAATCTGGACGAGGTCCCGAGGTTTTTCTACAGGTCGTAGTTTCCTCGTTAAAAAAATCTATGGTGTCTTGTGTGCTTTACTTTCCGCATTATATTCTCTGATTATATAATTAAAGCAAACACAAGAGGTACGGTATTGATAAACCTGATCGTTGTCCCCAATCCATCCATTGGATTTACCAAGACCTTGTCTTGTGTCAGACTGATCCTTTGAGATCCAAACTCAGGTTAACAGGTCTGGATATTGATTTTTGAGATCGTCCAGATCTGACCAGAAGTCTCACGAGCCCAAACGAAAAGTTGGTTGTATTTCGGTACCCCTGCTTTTTCATAAAGGAAACTGTACAGTTCAATTTTCTTATGTAAAGGCAGCATAAAGGATGGCACTGACTCTAAACTATTAAAGATTAAATAACAAACTAAAGATAAAAAAAAAAAAGCATTGAACCCTAAAACTCTTGCAAAGACTAACTAAGGAACGTAAAAACAATGGGAATTAGTGAACCTGAATAATATGCATCATTTCAAAACAGTAAGAAAACATGAGAGATTAACAACTGAAAAAGTAAAAGAATGAAAGGAAGAAACATACCCCCAGGTAGCCAAAGGAAGTTGTTAATCCGGTCAGACCCTATTGAAGAAGAAAAATTGCCTCAGTTTAATCTATATACTGTTGATGACGAGGGCAATATTAAAAGACCACTCTGGATCCGTTAATGGGAGCTAGTTAAGTTATGGCTCAAGGTGAGAAAAAGTGATTAAGTTGTCCTCTACTGCATATAATCAAGAGTTAGAAATTTTTTTGTTCGTAAGAAATCTTCAGATGCACTTTTATTTTACTTTCTGTCCAACAATTCAAACTCCAAATCCTAAGTATGTAGATAATAGTTTGAACACGTGTTCTTCGGATTCTAAAGTCCAGTGAGATGGGACCATTATTCATTTTGAAATTTTGTCACACAAAATTTAAGCTATTTCGTAATTGGTCATGACCCATCACTATTATTATATTTTGATATAATAAATATGTATAATTTAATAGTCATGTTTGTACTCGCTATATAAGTGTTTTCGAATGTTTTTCAACGATATAAAATTTGAAAATATACGTATCATAATTTGAGAGGTGTACTAAATTCTACTATTTTGTTATCCATAAAGCTATAATATAAGAGTTGTGCAAACTCAATTTTTATGGGACGGAAGGAGTATGTTAGTTATGTTGGGTTATATGCAAGTGTAAAAATACCTTTAGTTTACTAAACGTATAAACCTTGAGATAATCGTATGTGTGGTGAAAAAAAACTTGATTTCTCTTTGTTCTACAAGATGTCTTCCCGTCGGAATATATTTGGTGAAAAAAACTTGATTTCTCTATGTTTTATGATTTTAACAACAAAATCATTATGAAAAACTGACCTAACTTGTTAAATTATCTGCCAAAAGCTAGAAAAATGTAAATACGATAGTTACTCACAAAATCATTATGAAAAACCGACTTAACTTGTAAAATTATCTGCCAAAAACTGGAAAAATGTAAACACGATAGTTACTCTCTTCATTCATTATGACCCTATTCAATTATTCTGGACTACGTGACCTTTCAAATTAAGCTTCTTCCACAATCTAAACACTTGCATGATCGAGCGAAGAAAACTTAAACATTCCCAAGTGATTGATTGGCTAGTAGTAGTAGTCAAATATATTCATATATGTAGTGGTCAAATAGTTATTGACCGGTGTAACTACTATGATATGCTGATAAGAAAGATCCTTCTAGGTATTAACAACTTTGAGGAGTTTTGAGTTCTTATTCATTTCAGAGTGAAAGAATTCAGAGGGTAAAGAGGTTTTTCATTAACATTTCTGACTGAGGAAAAACAAGACAAGGAAGCAGAATATAAAGTACATCGACTTCTCTCTCAAGACAGACTTAGTCAACACAGTTGACAGTTACAACCGAAACAACCAGAAATGAAAGTAAGGGAAAGAAATAAATGCAACGAAATTTTATTTCTTACACTCCCACTCAAGCATTGTCTATGTAAGAAACAAAAGCTTGCTCACAAGAGTCCTAAAAATAGAACTGCAAAAACCCTTAGTAAATATGTCAGCCAACTGATGAAGAGAGGGTACATATTTCAGCTGCAGCAAAGATTGAGTCACCAACTCCCTGACAAAGTGATAGTCAATCTATATGCGCTTAGTACGAGCATGGAACACAAGATTAGTAGCCAAACTAACAGCACTTTGATTGTCACAGTATATAGAGACACCAAGTTCTCGAAGAAGATAAGTAATCCAGGGAATTTCAGAGGCAGCAACAACAAGAGATTTGTATTCAGCTTCAGCTGATCTTCTGGAAATTGTTGGCTGCTTCTTAGAAGACCAAGAGACAAGAGAATTACAAAGAAAAACAGCATAGCCACTAGTTGATCTTCTGGTATCTGGACATCCAGCCCAATCAGAGTCAGAATAGGCAGTAATGGAACCAATATCTCCAGCTGACAGAGTGACACCAGAGCCAATTGTACCTTTAAGATAATGTAAGATTCTCTTGACAAGCTAAAGATGTAAGTCTAAAAGAGCATGCATGAAATGACTCACATAAATTACATCATAGGAAATGTCTGTCAAGTATTGGAGGGCACCAACCAGGCTTCTATATTCAGTAGCAGAGTCAAGTGGTATACCTGAGTAGAGATAAAATCTGGGACCATGTGCTACAGGAATAGAACTTGGTTTACAATCACACATCCAGCTTTCTGAAGCAATTCCAAAGTATACTTTTGCTGAGTAAGCAACATAGATGTTTTTGACCTTTGACACTCAATACCTAAGAAGTAACTTAGTGGACCAAGATCCTTCATGCTGAATTCTTGTCCCAACACATCAATAAACTGAGTAATTACAGCAGTAGAAGAACCTGTAAGGATAATGTCATCTACATATAATAAAAGAAGAAGCATTTGACCATTGTTATTGTTGATAAAGAGAAAGTGATCACAAGAGTATCTAATAAACCCTTGCTCAAGAAGGATGTACTAAACCTCTCAAACCATGCCCTTGGGGCCTGCTTCAAACCATACAAAGATTTCTTAAGGTCATCATTAAGTTAGCTTTAGGTTTTGGAAGATTTTGGTAGGATTTAGAATCACTATTTGAAGAGTTGAAGAAAACTGAAGATCAAACGAAGACATCCGCTTCACATTCAAGAGGTTAGTGAATCTAAATAACGCGATTCCATTATCTTTTACACTTGTGCTACAAAATACAAAAACATAACTTAATGCTTGAGCTTTACGTTATGACTTGATCACTTGTGATCAGTGTGTCTTAAGATATATCTTCACTTTACCGCTTGCGGTATTGTTGTTGTAGTTATGACATTCCATATTACTTAGAGCTTTCTTTTCTTCTCCGTCTCTAAGTGATATAAGGTTTTTCCTAAAACATGCGAGTTAGATATAGCAGTTTTGATGTTGTCTCGGTAGTATTACGAGATTTTATCCATCACAGTATTGTGTCTCGACTTACCTTGTACGACTCTGTCGGATTTATTAGTACGTACTTGTATGTGCTAAATGAGTTGAGATCGTGACTCACACTTATGTTGTGTAGACTCGATATATTGTTGTTATGAGTTCGAATACTACGTCATGGTTTGGCTCTGATTACTGAAGTTCTGAATCATTTATTTGATTCTCTACACATGAACATCTAGAATGCCATATCATACTTTTAGATTTTGAAACCATATTCATGTTATCTCATCTTATGGACTTTCAGAGTTCGAAACCTCAATGTAGGTTTTGGTAAAACTTAACTTTGATTTTGAAACGATAAACTGGTTTTTGTATCCATAAGCTATTCGGTCCAAAACTCAAATGTTGTGACCAATGAGAGAACTTGAGTTTGAAACGATGTTTGCTGGCTAACAGTGACTTGAGAATCGAGAGCAATGTGTCTTGACCATGTGAGTTCTAAAGGTCGAAAAGACCCTGGGGTTTCCTAAAGGTTTATGTGAACCGGAAAATAAACTTGTGCGTCAAGGACAAAAAGGTGTGATGCTGAAACGTCTCTTGACCACATGGACTCTCAAGTTCGACACCAAACATTTCTGACGAGATTAATATGTGTTTCTTGTTTCGAAACCTTAACCAAGGTTTTGTTAAAACAAAATCTAAAGTTCGAAACCTTACCTTGGTTTCGCTATATGAAATCTTGATTTGGGAACCTAAATTTGGTTCTAGTCATATATGAACTTTAGGATCCGAAACCTTAATTTGGTTTCTGCCAAACAGTATGTAGATTTCGAAACCTAAAAATGGTTATCTCAGAACGCGTATTTTCGAAGTTCAAACTCTACCATTTTGATTTGTGCTTCAACGAATTAATGAGTTTGATATTCTCAGTTTGAAGTTTGAATTTGTTCATCTTCAATGTACAACTAAGTTGGTTTGAGTCATAGTCAGAAATATGGTTCGTCGCTCTAGTTAGTAGACACATGATTTCTGATCAATACTGTACGTGATTAGATCTTCGTATGGATATACTACTTGATCAAATATTCACTTGATTTATCGTTTGATGTTTTGATTTGAATTCTTGGATATCATTAATGTGATCATCTATATTGGAATCGATATTTCAGGAGATTCAACATTTTGCTATTATACTTTCAGTGGTATATTTTTTTGTATGATTCAGAATTTCCTTTGAACCTAGGTGTTCACTTAAGCTTAACACACAAGACTTGTCCACGTCTGTAATGATACATTTATGCGGAACGTTAAACCAGATCCACTTCCACCTAGGATCGTTCTGGCCCATCCAGCAACGCCTAGGAAGTGATGTCGACATTATCAAAGCTGATGAAGACATTTGGAAGAAATAATACCTTAAGGAGATTTTCGAAACTAAAGGACACGTTTTCAAAATGAGCTCTTTCCCATGGAGCATATTTGGTAAGCACTATATTTCGAATTAATGAAATATCCAAATATAACTTATTGAGTATTATTTGCTTTAAATGCTTTTGGCCAAACATTTATTGAAATATATTTTTCATTAATGTAAAATTCCACAGTAATAGATCTCATTAATGTTATGAGTCTATGTGAGGAATTACAGAACTAAATGTGGAAATGTGCTTTAATGAATTTCAAAATTAACTTAGCCTCATTTCAAAGCTAAAGTGTTAGTCAATATAAATAGGAGTGGTTTATCTCCTAAAAGATTTGTCCCTCTACCAAGCTCTTCTTAGAAATTGTTAGCTTGTGTTTATTCACTTTTTCTTTCAATTACCTTTAAGCTTTTGCTTTCGGTCTGGATTAGTGCAAGACTTCTCTTGGGGATCGAGAAGCCTAGAAGTACCTCTTACGGGAAACTAGTTTATGTTTACTAGTCTTCTTTGTACTATACTTGTGTTCTGTTTTATCACGTCTATCAAATCTTGCGATCTTGTTTATTCTATGGTCCTTCTCTTCTGATATAAGGCCACTCAAGATCGTTGAGATTATAACATACTCTTTATCTATTAACCTGGATTTGTCAGCAAGCCGATTTCTGTTTTTGTGCCTAAACTATAGATATTGAGTGGAATCAAGATTGTTGTTATTGGATTTATTCTTGCAGGTACATTGTTCTTCACGGTCATATCATATTGTACTTGCATCCAGCTATTTGCTTGATTCCAACTGGAACGACAAGGTTACTCTTTCGGGAGTTTTGGTTTTGAATCCTTGATCGATATCTCGAGGGGTTTATTATCAAGTAAACTTAAATATCCTCGCTCTTGGTGTAAAACAACTTCGGTGAAATATCCGTTAGTTTCCAAGGATATCATCTAGCGATTTAACCTGCCGTCATTTGGTTGTTGTCCACAAGATTGTAGTCGTCCGATTGGAGGTCGGGTAGCGACAGTCTTCACGACGGGCTGTGGAGCAACTCATGCGTAAGACAGTAAAGGACGTCTATTTGCGTAGGGGAGTACATGTGTGTGACCACCTTTCTGTGGTTGGAGGCGTAGGAATACTAAGGGGAAATCTTTGTGACTAATAGTCGTATTAGGGTCATATTGTCTGCACCAGCTTGTCCGAAGTCTGAGAGTAGGTGTGTTAGCGGCTTAATTCTTAAGAATATTCAAACTGGACTATTGTTTTTGCCTGAAAAACATTGTACCGTCTCTCGGTACTTTCGTAGTGCTCGAGATCAAAATCAAACAAGACAAGCCTAAACCAAGTCAATGGCCGTTCAAGTCTTGCTTCGGACACAGAGAGGATAGAGGTTGATCTAGGGAGGGAAACAGTGAAAGAAACTTGGATTAGGTTGAGGATGTGTATTTCTGGGTGTGAGAGTTCAAGATCTCCGCCGTAAGAGTGACTGGAAATCTCCAAGGCTAGAAGTGTGTTGGATACTCAGGTATGTGCTCTGAGGTTCTGGTTATTCTAGTTGTTCTGAATGTTCTGAAAAGATGTCCCTCCTTGGAAGATAGAGGAATCCTCTATTTATAGTGTTTAACTCACCCTGATTTGTCGACCGAGAAGGTGGAAGCCGTGGAAGAGTGGATGGGTGGAGGACATGAGTTGTGCTCTGTAACTGCTAGAGTCGTGTAGAAAGTGTCCAGTCAGCACCACTTTCTCGTAATTGTCCATCATCTCTATCAGTTTCTTTCTAACTGTCGTAGAACGCCAGACCTATACCCCTTAAGTTATCCCCCCGTGTGATGTTTTGATATCTCGTGTAGTATGCAGATATTGCATGGTTGTGTTGAGTTTAAACAGCGTTGCATGGATATGGCTTTATGGCCAATGTGATTGTGGCGCTAGAAGCACGCGATTTGGTTTTATAGCAACAGCCTCGGCCATTGGCCAAGGCTAGGAATTCATGGCGCCATGGCCTTGTGGCCACGGCCTTGTGGCCACGACCTTGGCCATGGGCCAAGGTCAGATTTTCTGGCGCCATGATTCATGGCGCCATGGCGTTGAAGTTATGGCCTTGGACACTGGCCAAGGCCAATTTTGTATAGCGCCATGGCCTTGTGGCCAATAGCCAAGGCCAGTCTGTGTGGCGCCATGCTCATGGCGCCATGGCCTTGGCCACTGGCCAAGGCCAATTTCTTGTGGCGCCATTATTTAAAGGCCACGGCCTTGGCCTTTGGCCAAAGCTAAACTTTTTGTGGCACATTTAAGCCACGCCACTTCGACTATGCCATGCATGTGCACTTGGTCTATGGTGTATTTTAGGTCATGGCATGCTTATCCATGGTATATTAGGCCATTCTGTGTTTAGATTGTGGCCTGCCTAAGTGTGCTTAGGCTGTTGTATGCTTCTCAGAGAGCTCTGGACAGGCCTAAAGTCGCGATGTTTCTGAGGTTTTTCATTGAGACTCGGGTATCGAGTCGTATTTTAAGAAGAAATCCGTGAGGATGCGTCTTTATTAACTCTCCACTGTATATCAGTGAGCAATTTAGTTCTGACGTCGAGGAATTCGAGGCGATGTCGACATGAAGTAAATTGATGGGTTTATGATTTGGTGGGGTTATTTAGCACTGCACTACAATATTATTCTCTCCACAGGGAGTTATAAGAGAGAACTCATAGGGATCGTATTCATCTTGCAGAACAGGTTGTATCCTGAGATGTAGAGATGTGCCTGAGTAGGCAATGACCTCTTGGTAAGGCATAATTAGTGAGTCGTTTTACGTTTTTGTCCCCTTCCATTTTTCACCATCTATATTAAGTCCCCTGGTTAGTGTGGAACAGTAATGTTACATACTAAGCACTGGATGGTGAAAGCAACTCTAATGGCCTCAGGTTTTTTATTCAATACTAGCAGAGGGTTACAAAGAATCGAATCTTAGTGCTAACAACCATGAACCAGAACTAAGGATAAGTTCGTATCCAAAATACAGATGTGTTATTAGCTAGGAGTTTTCTATCTTTCTAGGTGATGCGGGACAAGGTAGGTGGTGACATATGATGTGTAAAAAGGGGGTGTGGGTAATGCCAGGTTTGTGGCGCCATAGGTGGTTCTTGTAGATTTACTCTCTAGCTAAGGGAATTGTGACGCCATGAATGTGGCATCATGGTTTGGTAGTCATCTTTCGACTTGATCAAGGAGCTCCTAAGGTTTCTAGCTCCATATGTGCATGAGTTCACGTTCATGCTGTTAATAAAAGGAAAAGGTGAGGAATTACCGGTTTCTTGGTAGGAGTTCCTTCTTCTCCTCTTCTTTTGAAATCTCCGAGAGGATTTCGTGTGAGTTTGTTGGCAGATTTTGACCAGAACGTTGAATGCAACACCGTCCTATCTTTATCTCGTGCAGGTTCTGGGATTGAGTCAGGTGTAGCATCCCGCCTTATGCGTAGTGTATTCAGCTTCTAGGGTTTTGTAGCAAGCATCTATATATAGTGAGCGTAACACTGTAACTCTCGTATTCGTCCCTTCGTACAAGTTTCTTCGCAGTGTGTAATCTTTGAGATTCATGGCTGACAGCAACAACTCTGGTTCGTCTTCACAGAAGAAAGCTTACACAAAACGAAGAATTTCTGAAATCATGGCCGACGAGAGCAATCCTGGTTCGTCCTCACAGAGGGGAGCCTATGTGAAACGGAGGACGTGGATCCCAATTCCGGTGAGTGTTTTCATGTAGCTTCCATCATGTATGTATGTCTGTTCTCCTAACATGGGTGGTGATGTTGCAGTGTAGAGTCATGGTGACTCGAAGTCGAGGTCGTTTGAGTGCCGGAAGGTTGAGTTTTGAAGAGGTTCCTCCACCCGCTCAGACTCAAACAAGAAACCCAGTAAATCTTCTATCTTGTCCCTAATTTGGTCTTTTCTTTTCGTTGTCTGCTAACCAAATGTTGTCTCGCCTTTCAGGGGACACAACCCCGCAAGAAGAAATGTGCAAGCGCTCCTAGGAGGAAGAAGACTGCCCAGGGAGGTTCTCCAACCTATTCCCCAATTTCGGTTTGTTGTGGACGAAGATGATGAGAATGGTGGTACTGATGATGTTGGCCCTTCATTTAATGGTGGTTCAGTTCTTGTCGAGGTTAGTCTAGGAATAGATGACGTCGACTATTCGGGGGCAGGTCTTCCCTTCGAGCCAAAGATGGTTTCCCTTTCTGAAGAACAGAGATTCGTTGGTAGATTCCTTGTGCCAAATCCTTATGCGGATCTTTATGAGAAGATCTGGAGAAAGTACGGTCATGTCGCTACTAACCAGCTGATGAAGGATACTCCCGTCATGGTGACCATGGTTTCTTTTCTTCTTCCTGTGATTAAGGAGATGGAAGAGAAAAAATTGTATGACGTAACCTCTTGAATGATCTAGAACTGCGAGAGCCGTATTTCTGTTTTAGAGGCTTTGATGTGCAACGTGGGTTGGCTTCGTCAACGGCTTGAAATCGTGAAGGTGTATCATGCTGGGATGGTCTCCAATGTCTTTCCTTGTTCGAAGGCTCTCCTCCGTGCATAAAAGGACTTGGAAGGGTTATCTGATAAGGCTGGCCAGATGTTGAAAGTCATACGAGATAAGGAACAGGCTGTGATTGAAGAGTCTAACAAGGTTAATGAGGTGAGTGAGAGCTTGAAGAAGAAGAACAATGTTTTTCGCCAGAGGGTGGAGATGCTTTATAAGCGGGACTATTCTTTGTTGGACGACTTGTTTTGAAAGCTGGGTTTGACATCTTGATGAGAGAAAGGCTTAGGTTTGAGAGAGTGTTATGTTGTTTCTTTTGTTATCAGTACTCTGGCTCCTACGAACGAAATATATTAGTCTTCATTTTCTCTTTAAAATAAAACTTGGTATTTTCTCTAAAGAAAACATAAATTTCCTTTTTTTTTTCATGACCTAAGTCCCCAGGCGTCTGGGTTTGCCCGTCGTCTTTTCCTTGTGTTGAACGTTCTTTGAATGCGATTCTGACTCCCATCGTTGTGAGACTGTGAGTTCGCCTGTATGACCTTCTGACTGAGTAGGGTTGTGCTTTATTCCTTCCTCCGTCGTCGCGGTAGATGGTTTTGCCAAGTTCTTGTGCAGTGAGACTTCGTGATGTTGAGCCTGTACCAGTTGGTGTGACCCACGGACTTCGCTTCTCTT
>JAJJMA010051627.1:2103-19443 GCA_023529015.1 Papaver nudicaule | reverse complement strand
CTGATCCCAACCTAAGTTTGACCATCCTTAAATGAGATTTTCTGAAACCAAGAGATTGATCTCCCACTATAGTCGCCAATTGTTTTAGGGTGAAAAAACAATGTACTGCAAAAGAGTACTTTCAAGTTCGAGAGATCAAAGTCGAACAAATTTACCCTAAACCAAGACAATGGCCGTTCCAGACTTGCTTCAGTCACAGATGAGGAGATAGGGTTGGTCTTAGGGAGGGAAGCAGAGAAAGAATGAGATCAAGTATTTCTGGTTGAAAAGGTATTGTGTGGTTTCTGAACAACTTGGAAAAATGATGGTTGTCGAAGACAACTTGGGTTTCCCTTAGGATTTTGCAAGGATTTCACGAGTCGTGAGTTATGAATTGAATTGAATTTCAGTTTAAGTTGTGTTAAGTTTTGTTTGGGAAATAGATGAAATCATCTATTTATAGTATGTTCAGAAATACACTGATTTTCTTGTTAATCGTGGAGGAAAATGGTAAAGTGGAGATAGTGGAATCATGGGGTGGGATAACCTAACCGCCAGTCATGCACACTACCCATTACGCCAACGTTCCCACGAACATAACTTCTTTCTAAGTGGGTGTCACACCACAACTGCCGTAGACCGCCAGACCAAAACCCTAATGTAGATCCCCCCCATTTGTGACACGTTTGACATCTCTGTTGAGTGATACATATGACTCGTTGATCGAGTCAACTTGTATTGAATTGTCGAATTTGCAATCACTGGACGCCGAGTCTTAGCAAGTCTTATTATTATAAGAAAACACTGAAGGATGTGAGATGCCTTTCGTGCTAAAGGACATAAAATACTCAGGAAATGCCTTAGGCATTTGCTTGACCAGAGTATGTATTGACATGGGATTACCTCTATCACAATTCCATGAGCAAATCGTAGAAACATGCTTGGTCATAGATGGACAAGGCACGCCATAGGCTGGCGCTGCTTGTAAGCTTGGCCATAGACTGGCCAAGGGCGCCATAGGCTGGCGCCGTCCAAAATAGGATTGACCAAAGATGGCCAGGGCACGCCATAGGTTGGCGCCGTCCAAGAAGAGGGTTGGACAGTTGGACAGGGCACGCGATAGGCTGGTGCTGCCCAAAATCAAGATTTGGCAAAGTGGCCAAGGGCGCCATAGGCTGGCGCCGTCCATAGAATAGGTTTGGCCAAGTGGCCAGGGCACGCCATAGGCTGGCGCTGCCCAAACTTAGGTTTGGCCAAGTGGCCAGAGCACGCCATAGGCCGGCGCCGTCCAAGGATGAGATTTGGCCAAGTGGATAGGTGCGCCATAGGCTGGCCGTCCGTGGAATTGGTTTGGCCAAGTGGCCAGGGCACGCCATAGGCTGGCGCCGCCGAAATTAAGGTTTGTCTAAAGTGGCCAAGGGCGCCATAGGCTGGCGCCATCTGTTTAGGCTTGGCCATAGGCTGACCAAGCTATGTCATAGGCTGGCATCATCCAAAATTGGGCTTGGCCAAGTGGCCAAGGCACGCCATATGCTAGCGCTGTCCAAAACAGGCCTGGCCAAGTGGCCAAGGCACGCCATAGGTTGATGCTGCATGTTGAGCTTGGTCATAGACTGGCCAAGGCATTTTTCTGCAACCAGAGTCGTCATGGTTAATCCCACTATTCTGGTTAAATCATGATTTGTAACGGCTATACCGAGTGGTGATCGCTGCCATAGCCCAAACTATCAATAATTGGTGTTAAAGGGCCTTATGTACCCATGATTACCTTTTCATGACCAGAGTCGTTGCAGTAGTCCTGCTCTCCTGGTTAAAAAGTGTCTCACTATTCTTTGCTGGGTATTTGTAAATACTCGTTTTTCGAACACATGCCTATCTTGGACCTATTACTTTTTACCGAGCTTCTTAAAGATCATCGTGTGAAACAATGCATTTATGTTATTTTACTATTTTACCCTCATGCCACAATCCATCATCAACAACTACAATTTCAATTTATTATTAATATAAAACTCATTTGCACCATATAAATTTTTAACAAGCTCAATATAACCACAAAAACAAAGCCTGGTACAGTGGTTCACAGGTAACCAATCACCCCGGAGGTCAAGAGTTTGAACCCTCCCTTTCTTATTTTTTCTGTAACATTAATTTTGCATTTAAAACAAGGCTCAGACTTGGTCAAGCGTCAAGAATCGTTGACCAATAGTCAAAATCCGTGATTCATGAGCAAAACGATTCACAGGTACGAGTCGTCTCGATTTGCTAGAATAGTGACTCGACTCGTACGATTCAACTCGTGATTCGTGCGAGTTTCTTAACCATGAACGTCAGTGAGTTCAACCGAGCATAGTGCTCTAACAATCCTTTATTTAAACCTTTCCTTACAGTAAACGAGAAGATGACAAATTGTTAAGTTCAGTTTACATTTCAAAACTTTCTTCATGACCAAACACAAACCAAAGGTAAGTTATGTTCCAGGACATCAAACTTGTTAACCTAACTAGTTTGTAATGTGATGGAAGATGTTACCCATTAGATATTTAGAACTTAAGGTTAACGAGTTATGTTAAAAGGTTTTGTCAGAACTTTTTGTTTATCGATCATGTGCTTGGAGTGTGGAAACTCGTTTTTTATTTTTTTAAAGTGAAAATCCTATGGCCTGTCGTCAAACAAGACTAGATCTTTCATTTTGAAGGAAGACTTGTTCATTTGAAGGAGTGATCCCATAATGAATGAAAGAAAAGAGAAGAGTGTAATCCAAACTGTTTGTTGTCCAACCTTTTTCTTATAATCCAAATCATTTTTTGTCTAACCTTCAATTTCTGTTCATAATCCAAATTGTTTGTCGTCTCACTTTCATTTTCTTCAAAACGACAAGCAATATGCCGCGTAGTGTCCACTTTCGACCATTCTTTTGTCTGAACGAGTATATGAAATACTTCATGGTGAAATGAGGATTGATAGTGACCATAATAATGTCAAATTAGAGCAAATTGGTAATCATCCTTCGTTGTGGAGGAGTGTGACTGCCCATAGTATTTTTTTAATAAAAATAATTACTTCATTGATGAATTAAGAAGCTACAAAGTTTTGATCCTTTGCTAAAAGATCACTGACCAACAGCGGAAAATCAGATGAACAATCTAAAAAACACTTCGACCTCCTAACCACTTAGAGATGCCATTTGCCACTTGATTATCATCTCGACTGCCCATAGGACTTGCTCTCAGAAGATTTTGTCATCGATCCCGAACCGTGCTCGGTTTTTTTCCCGGGTTTTAACAAATGGATCCAAAACCTACAAAACACTAATAGCTTGTTTGGATAACAGTTCAGAAGTTACTTTTCTGCTTCTGGAAGCAAAAAAGTCAGAAGTTAGTTTGGCAACACAATTTCAGAATGACTTCTGGAAGCAGAAAAGTTAACTTTTTACACGAGCAACTTTTTGCTTCTGACTTCTGAAATCGACTTCTGCTTTTAGAAGCAGAAGTCAGAAGTACTTTTGCATCCAAACAGGCTTTGGGCTACGTATTATACTCCTTCCCATCTGGGCTCGGGTGTGAACATAGTCCTATCAACACAAACTCCCCTCCTCCTCCTATCGAGCTAGGGCATCGAAGAGAACTTGTTAATTTTCCCCCATATTCCCTCCGTTGTTATCTCTCTGGTTATTATTAGTATTTGTTTTTCCTGCATTGAATCTTCTTCTTCAAACCCTTGATTCAATTACTTCCTTCAAACACCTATAATCTCTTCCTTCTTATTTAATAAAAACATTTTTACCCTAAAATCCCCTTTCCCAATTACCCTCTCGTTTTTTTCATTTTATTTCGTTGTGATGAGCAAATTTCATCTTCTTCATCGTTAAAAAGCTCAATAAACGTCAACCAAGGTCAGTTTTATAGACACTAGATGTATTCATTTGGTATACATAAACTTTGCCCTTTGTTTTAGTGTTGAAATTTAAATCAATTTCTGATCATAACCAAACCCTAGAATTTGAAATTTGGGAATTTTCTTAAATTTTGGTTTAATTGTGATTGAATTTCACTTCAATGTGGTTAGTGAGGTTAGTAAGGTACGTAAGGGGGTTATTTTGTTAGGTTATTAGAGGCAATGCTAGAGATTTTCGAATCATTTCCTTAACCCTAAACCTATTTTTTTTTTTTTTTTTTGTATTTTTTTTTGGTATGTGGTAGTGAAGTAAGAGTGCATGGAAGCTTAACTAAACAAGCTACATTTAGTTCACATGCTTAGTGTTATGTATTGGTAATATCATTTCAG
The DNA here is from genome assembly GCA_023529015.1 of Papaver nudicaule. Classification (NCBI taxonomy): domain Eukaryota; kingdom Viridiplantae; phylum Streptophyta; class Magnoliopsida; order Ranunculales; family Papaveraceae; genus Papaver; species Papaver nudicaule. The sequence continues at coordinate 15,177 of JAJJMA010051627.1, read as the reverse complement.
TTCAGTTCTGTTAACTATATTTTAACACTTGGTTTCAGTTTTGACTGGACAAATGTATAGCTTCAGCATGTGCACTGATAGTTCTACTTAGATTGTGGTTGGATACAAGCAAGGGGTGGAAAATTGATAGTTTCATCTGCTTTGTTTAACAAGTTGAGGTCGTGTATTTAGATGCGACTTTGACCTTTGTTTCTCAGTTTATACATAGTATTTTATATCAAAAGGGCAGCAAGGAATGAATGCCGATGATCTTTACCAACCTTTAATCTGTTGTTATGATGAAACCTAGGTCGAACATTATACCAAATGATTCCTCTGGGGTCTGGGCCATTGTGTCCTTTGAGTTGAGCTTTTTCTTTTCTCAAGCTATCATTTTCTTTGTGGTAAGATATATTTTCTCTAGGTGCATGCCTTGGGGATTGGTTATTGATGAGACCTTAGTTCTGCTTCAAGATGTGTGGTATAGATTTTGAATTCCTTTACCCATGGAATGCAGGATAAGAGTAGAAGTAAGACCTTCACCATTGCCAGTAGTTTCTGCAAGCTTCCGTTCCCAAATCATTGCTGTTTTTTGTTTATCTTTTTATCAGCTGTAGGTTAATCATGTAAAATCTAGGATTATTTGATGAAACCGTCTCGTTTTGAGAGTTGTTTGGGCATTGAAGTACTAGTTTCGATTTGGATACCATCAGTATCTAATCAATTCATTGATGCCACTCTTGCTTAGTACGATCCATGCATTTTTTTATTTTTATTTTTCGAACTTGGCTGCAAGTATTTCCTAACTCTTGTCTGGACTGGAGTCGAGGGGAAGTAATTTTACGAGTCACACCACACATGACCAGATTTAAGTCTGAATGCCTGTTGACATGTACATCTAATTTTACGGTTTCAATCACTTTTGTAATCCTTGAACTCACCGGGTGTTTCCATTCTTATTTATCTTCGTTTTGCTGTTTTTAATTCTTGTAAAAGCTGATACCTTTGGAAATGGCATAGTTGTGACAAAATGGCCTCCAGTTCCTGTCATATCATTCATTTGTACCCTCGAGTCTCTGATTCTTTAGCTTTTATGCAAATCTGAAATCTTAGGTTTTGTACACACACCATTTATAGAGCTTATGGGTATCTGAGATCGAGTACTCAACATTTAATGTCATAAACCTACTTGTCCCATGAATGTTTTTCTGACATAATATTACTTTAAGCCCCTTTCGTTTAAATCAAAATTTGAAATAATTTTTTCTAATATTTTCTACATAAATTTATTTGGTTTCTATGCTTCCCAATTCTCATGTAGTATCTCTTATTTTTGACTTTAGGAACTTGATGCAACTCTGTAATCTATGGCATGGAAAGAACTACTTTAGAAATTGACTGGCCGGAGCAAAAGGAATGCATGGGGATAGCGTGGAATCTGCTCTTTTAGTAAATGCGGAGGTTGATTCCATGGGAGGAGTCATTGATGGTGGAGTTGGAATGGATACCAAAGCCTCTCCGCGCCGAGCCGCAATTGAAAAGGCTCAGGCAGAACTGAGGTAAGCTATCAACCTGGTGTCCTTCTATGTGCTTTTTGGTGGTTGTCAAATGCTAAATAAAAAAATCTCTAACCTCTTTGGTTACAGGCAAGAATACGATGTTCGTGAAGAACGTAGAAGAGAGCTAGAGTTTCTTGAGAAAGTATGAAATTGTCTGCCCTAGTTATTTCACTTTTTGACGGAATTGCTGCTAACGTTTCTCTTTTCGTTCAACTAACCTAAAGAATTGATGTTATTTTGTTCGACTCGCAGGGGGGAAATCCTTTGGATTTTAAGCTTGGGCCTGCCGCTTCTATCAGCTTTCAGTCGACTTCTTTTACTGATCAGATTGTGACAAGGTATTACTGTTCATGCTTAATATAGGTTGTGAGTTCGAAATGGTGTGAATGGCCTTATAGCTTTCAAGCTGCTTGTGTGAGTATTACTAATTGGCTTGTTTGGATCTTACAGTGAAGCAAAAGGGAGCTTTGCATTGACAGCCTCACCTCCGGGAGATTCCGTTGAAAGCAGTGGTAGACCTGGGGCTACCACTGGTCGTGAAACCAACACTGCCGACAACCTCTTGCTTTTTGATACTGAAAATGATATAGTTGAAGGAGAGAGAAACTCCAAACGGCCTAATAGAAGTACCATTCCTCCTTCAGAACAGTCTTCCCAACTGAACGGCACCCATAATGCCAAAGAGTCAGAAGACTTGGCTATCCGCCTTGCAGTGAAAGGTCAAGCTTATGCCAGGAGGAATAGGTCCAGAACTAGTCGCGATGGTGCTCGAGCATCCACCACCGATTTAACTCCTTCTGGCGATGGCAAGGGTACCTCTGCTTTACCTTCTTCTCGCCACGCTTCTAGGAATGTGAAGGGGTCCTTGTCTGAAGTGGTCATTAAGAAAGAACACCCTGTAGCTTCTATTAGTAACTTAAAACATAGAAATGTCAATGGAGACGTGGTGCCAAAGAATGTTGGTTCTGGCAATCAAATGGATATGGAGGTTGATGCTCCACTGTCTCCTGTAAAAGATACTGGTTTGGACAAAGAGGGTACACTTGAAGCCAAGTCTGATGCTACCACATCAAAAAACTTAAAGGAAATACAGGCTAATGAGCCTAATCCAAGTCCAAATCTGATAGCTGATGCTGATCCGGTACCTAATACTTCCAAAATTGTCTCACCTGAGATGCCTGGAGAGACAGCAGAGATTCCATCAGGTCCTGATCTTAGTAAGGAGAACCTGGTAACAGATAGGGAAGAAATGGTAAATGAAGGTCTAAGTAAGATTACAGTCTGTAACAAGAACTGCATCGACTCTGAATCATCTTTCATGCAGATAGGAGACACTTTTAATGACCATTGCCCTATCATAAGGAAAAACAATACCGATTTAAACCCCAAAGAACAGGTATCATTGATTGAAGAGTCTCCTGACATAGCAGTTGTTGGGGACAAAGAGAGCAGTGGGACAAAAGATGTTAGGCCAGTTGCCGGCGATAATTGCTTTCCTGTCCATCAAACTCTCAGTAGACCTCCTGTTAAAGTTGAGGAGGAAACTTTTGACAGTAGGTCTGGTTTGGAAAATGAGGTGGAACTTGCTGGTAATGTGCAGCGGATGGAGAGTACTAGCAATTCAGTTCCAAAGGCAGAGAAAGAGTTGGGCAATCCTCTAGTTGATGAACCAGGTAATGAAACGAAAGCTACACATCCTCAAGGTAGAACTTCAAGTACATTGGTTTCATCCCAAAGCGATAAACCAGATGCTAGGCATTCTGGGAGGGGTCCAGAAGTTGCTCCTGAGCTCAACTCCTCTACAGGCAGTATTAGGATCGCAAACAAAGCACATGAAGATTCAGTTTTGGAGGAAGCACGGATTATAGAGGTAAATAATTTAATGAATTTTCTCTGTTAAATAAGGAGGAGTTAATGGCGTACCTTGCATTGGATTCCAAACTCACATTTTTTACAAACAGGCTAAACGCAAGAGGATAGCAGAGCTCTCTGCGGGTACTTTTCCTTCGGATAGCAGGCGAAAATCTCATTGGGATTTCGTTCTCGAGGAGATGGCGTGGTTAGCAAATGATTTCATGCAGGTGTGCTTTAATGGTTGGGCTATATAGTTTACCGCCATTCTCTTGACTAAGTTTTGAACTCATCACTATATATTTACCTCCTATAGAGAGGGCACTATTCACTTTTGGTTTGAGATTCAGCTCTACTCCAGTTAATTCTTTATCAAGAGTCATTTATATTCCGTTCGTTCAACTTTTCCATGGCTATGAATAGGAACGTTTGTGGAAGACAACTGTTGCAGCTCAAGTGTGTCACATGGTTGCATTACAAGGTCGGTTAAGGTTTGATAGACAAAATCTCTGTCGAATGCAAAGGAAAGTAGCTCATACACTGGCAAAGGCTATCAAGCAGTTTTGGCAGATGGCTGAGGTGCTTGCTACTAGAGATGACCAGAGCAGTGGCCTCAAAGATTCCGACTTAGCGTTAGTCGAATCAGCAATGGTTAAAGTAGGTGAAGCCGTTGAGAGCAAGACTGGGGAAGCAAATACGGTGCGTAATTCATTATCGTCAATATTTCTTTCTTATTGATACAAGTACAATATGTTTTCCTTTTCATGATGATGCTATTGTGGCTGGTTATGTGAATGACAGAGTGAGCATAGGTATACCTGTTTTATCTTGATTTCTTTGCTTCAATCTATTATTATAATATATGATTCTATATTATAGGATTTATTTAAGTTCTTTAGTTTCCAGTAAGAAAAGTAGGGTTGTGACACAGTCGATATGGCTTTGATAGATGAAACTGCTGTCTTATACATACCAATATCTAATTGAAATGAATTTGGATATTGACTATCATGTTAGTGATCTGTATAAGTGGTCTTAAACATATACTGCCTCATAATATGCTGTTCTATATTATTTTATTTTGGACTGTAAGATTGTTGTGATCTTGCATGTTTTTGTCAAATGGCTCCAAGAAAAGATCTAAGTTACATTTACGTTTCTGTTTGAAATTACCGGTTTAACACAAATTCTCATTGAACGATCTTAACAGTTTTGCTTCTTACTCAAAAGCGGACAATTTCCTTCCCCAACACTTTCTTCATTGTTAAATATTTGGTTTGTGATGCAGGAGGCAAGAAAATTAGAGGGAGAAAATCCTGTACAAGGTGTTCAGCTTTCAGTTCAGGGATATGCAGTTCGATTTTTAAAGTACACTAAGAGTGCGGTTGACCATCCTGCCCAAGCCGAAGCACCACTGACTCCCGACAGGATATCAGATTTGGGTATTATGGAATGGGAGGATCAGTTGTCTGAAGTAAGACTAAGTTTTTCCATTCTAATTGTTCAGTAATATTTATCCATAGTTTATCTATCTGCATTTAGGATATATACTGTCATGCATTTTGGGCTGTTTGGCAAGATTATCCTTTCCTTTTCGCTTCTTTTCTTTTTAAGTTTTGAATGCTGAACCAATGAATCCGTATTTTGATTGTTCAAAAACATTTAGCCATTTAGGTAAACTTGTGTTTAAACAAGTTATTTAGAATGTTGACTTCATTACTTGAACATTTGCACTATTTGCTTTACTGGGATTTTGGTTATATTTTATTTTGCTAATGTCCCGGTATTTTTCCTTGGTAGGAAATACTGTTCTATACAGTTCCTGCTGGTGCAATGGGGGACTACAGGAAATCAGTTGAATTACACTGGTCACAGTATCAGGTGACTCCCAATATCTTCTGAACTTTGTAATGCGGAAAGGTTTTTCTGTTTCATTTTAATCTTTTTTGGGCAGACAGGTTTGTGGTTTTTGCATTCTTGACTGTAAAAGCATCTAGACACATGTAATGTTTTAATAATAAATTTTGGGTCAAGACAGGACCTTGTAATTTCATGTTAATACCATCGGTCTTGGATCACACGGAAAGACAGAAGATATCGAAATTTCGATGGCAACTCAGCCTCTGTTTCTCATTTTGTTCTGTTTATCTTCAATAAACCATATTCCAAGTTGATTAGATTTCATTTGTGTCGGAAGTGTATTCTTTAGATGTAGTATTTGTCTTGAATCTTGATATATTTCCAAGGCTCATGTGCTCGACATCTACCCATGTTTCTGCATGTTAGGCTGCTAATTTTTTGAAATACTCAATTTTCAGAAATCTGCAAGCAGCATGAACCAAGAAGAGTTGGACACATCTATGTTTGATGCAGTATCAGGTATTGTCAGCATCACATTTGTTTTTTACATGATCCCTTTGGCTGAGCACACCATGTTTTTGACAAGGCTTACTTGCAGATTTTGGATCTGGAGAAAATGCATATGGAGAATATGAAGGAGAAACAGGAATGCACTACCTTGCTGGGTCATCAAATTTTATTCAGAAGAAACGGAAAAACTCGTCAAATTCATTCTCTGGGAGGTCATATGAAGTGGGCAGCGATTTGTCTTATGGACATTATGTGGAAAACAAATTGGGGCTTCATTCAATGGGAAATAGGCCTTCGAATAACTCAACTGCTGGATCCATTCCCACAAGGCGTGTACGAACTGCTTCAAGGCAGCGATTTCCAGTAACCACAGGAGCTGTTGGGGGCGTACAGTTTTCGAACAAGACTGATGCTTCAAGTGGAGATACAAGTTCCTTTCAGGATGACCAGAGTACTGTGCAAGGTGGATCTCAGATCAGAAAAGGTTTGGAGCTTGAGTCAACTGGGGAGTTTGGAAAGCACTTGATGCCTGATTGTACAGAAATGAAACCTAAAAAGAAAAAGCTTAAACATTCACTTCATAGAAATTCATTAAACACACCGAACACCGTGGGTTTCGTTATGGGAAAAGTATGAATTATCTTCTTGTTTGGCGTGTATGTTTCACATATTGTCAAGTTGCTGAATCCTGTTCTCATTGCAGGGATCTGCGTACGAGCAAAGATGGTCGCTTGATTCCATAGGTCAACACGAACAGGTAAATTTTGTTGTGTGCTTTGAAGCATGTGTCTAGTTTTTATTAGTGACAAACATGCCAGATTTCATGATTTCACCATGCTGGTAGTATCTTATACTTCAAACATGCCGCTATGTTATATTGTCTTTCACATACATTGGATGGCGGCGGAAGAACGATTGTCTCTCTATGTCATCTCTATTATTAATATTACTAAGTGCTTCAACTACAAGTTCTTGAAGACATTCAATTTGAATACAAAATTTTTGTTGTCAGGAGGCCATGTCCTATGATGAATTTTCCATTGGGAACAGTTCTTGCTTATAATATGCATTTTACTGACTACAGGGTTGCATATAATAGTTAGTTATATCAATTGTGATAAGGGAAATGCCGAGGAAAGTGAGTGATTAGTACGTTCTGAAATTTGACAAACTAGATATGCTTTAATCGTTCTTTAGTGTTCACAGAGTGCATACCATATGCTGTTTTCTCTAGTAGTCATCACATTTTCCATGTTTTCTTACCACAGAAGGATACCAAAAAGAGAATGGAAAGTCATGCTTTTGAAACTAATGGAAATGGTGGTAATGCTCCATCTTCTTTCATTCTTGATAGCCAGTTTAACTGTGTAAAATTTCGTTATTGATTCTCACTTGTACGAGTTTTTCTATAGGTATTGGTGGCCAACATGTTCAAAAGAAGCTTAAGATGATAAAGCATGATACCTCTGTTGAAAATGTTAATCTTCTTATTGGGTCAATTCCTTCTCCAGTAGCTTCCCAAGTGAGTAATTTGGCGAATCCAAATAAGCACTTAAAAATGCATTTAGCGCAGAACCGCGGAAGGAAGCCCAAGGGTGTGCAGGTATGCTATTCAGTAGTGCTTGTGTCATTTTAGACTCTTTATGCAGTTTATAGTTACTGGTTTTTAACTGCTTATGCAGTGTTTTTTTCTAATCATGTTATGTGTAAAGGTTTTCTCCTAGGTCTAATTCATATGAACATATGAAGAATAACTTTATCTTGCTTCATTAGAAAAGAGTTGAATATAATTTGGGTCACGAGAAAGAATGATGGCCGTTTCCTTACATTACATTGGCAGAATTTCTGAATTTGTGAAGATTATTCTCTGTTATTCACAATGACCAAATTTTATATAAATGTCAGCTTCAGCATACTTTCCCATACTAATGCATGCTAATTTTTCCCATACTTAGACTAGATTCTCTATGTAATATCTGTTTTTAGACGCGTACTGTCTTCGGTTAGCTTATTCCAAAACTTGTACTGCTAGTGGTTTCTTAGGAAGACTGCTCAGGGTTCATATAAGCATGTGTTTGGTTGTGGCTGAACGTTTTCTAGATATAATATGGATTTCGACACTTATCATGTTTGCAGATGACGTCCGGGCTGTTGGGGTCAGGAAGTTCATGGACGCAATTTGAAGACCAGGTTAATACTCTTCTATATTACCATCCTTTTGATTGTTATTGGGTTTGTGAAGAAGTACCTGAATGTTGTATGTTTGTAACTCAGGCCCTTGTTGTCCTCGTACACGATATGGGTCCAAACTGGGAGCTGGTTAGTGATGTTATCAACAGTACTCTGCAGTTTAAGGTAAATATATGTTCAACTTCTCTCTGTAGATTTTGAGCCATCCAAGTTCTCTTGTAATATTGTGAACTTTGTACTGCTAATCTTAGTGTGTTCAAACGATTTAAGATGCTAATGCTTGATTAACCCATTTGTACATCCAGTGCATTTTTCGAAAACCTAAAGATTGCAAAGAGCGCCACAAATCTTTAATGGACAAGAGTGCTGGTGATGGGGCTGATAGTGCTGATGATTCGGGGTCTTCCCAACCTTATCCGTCGACTTTACCTGGAATTCCAAAGGTATGATTCTCTTTGCTAGTATGATTTTTCAGATTTTTCCTTTCGCCGTGAAATACGAAAATACCTTTTTGTTACCATCGCTTTCTCACCAATTTTGTATGTGTTGGTGCTTTTTTCTACACCAGGGTAGTGCAAGGCAGTTGTTTCAGCGTTTGCGGGGTCCAATGGAAGAAGATACCCTTAAGGCTCATTTCGAGAAAATCATTTCCATTGGGCAACACCAACATTCTCGTAGAATCCAGGTTTGTTGCTTGTTTGCGTCTTGGATTTTACTGTCATTATCGTGTGTGAGCTGTCAAATGCTATCTTGGAAAGTACAAGCATAGGATAAACCAAGTCATTAAGCTGGTGTGGTTTCTCTTGTTCTTTGGAGTAGCATTTGGATTCCCAAGGGAAATGTGTATCAGTCTTTTACTATTTGATATTCCACAAGGCACACACCATTTTGTGTAGTCTGTTATCTATCTGAATTGCGGGTGCTTGGTAACTACTAATACTTGCCTGCTTCCTACTTGGAAATCTGCAACATTGATGTTTGAGCTCTCCTGGTTTATATATTACACTTTTGTATTGGCCATATAACGCATTGGTTTTACTATCATGGAGTGTTTATTTTCGATCTTTGGTGGTGTCTGCTACTGCTCAAAGGAAGCTGCAAATTTTAATGTTCTTTTGCATTTATTTCCTATACGAAGCTTATTAATACAATTGTTTCTTTTTTCCATTGATTTGTTTTCGTGAAGAGTGATAGTCAGGATCAGAAACAAACAGCGTCAGTTCACAACTCTCATGTTCTTGCTCTCTCCCAAGTCTGCCCAAATAACCTTACCGGGGGTCCTCTAACGTAAGTTTTGATTCACCCATTTTAGTAATTCAATTTCTATTCGTACGAATTTTCGATGCACTGCTCTTCTCCGCAATATTTGATTGTCTGCTTGTATATCATATTGCATACAATAATTTGTCCTTGGACAATGAAGCCCTCTTGATCTCTGCGATGCCGCAAGCCCTGATCTTCCTCATCAAGGATCTCATAGTGGCAGTTTAGGAATTGCAAATCAAGGTTCCGCTGCAGTTCTTCCCACCTCTGGTTCTGCTTCTGGTTCTAGTTCCCTTCTACAAGGTTCTTCTGGTATGGCTCTTGGTAATAGCTTGCCATCTCCATCTGCTGCACACAATGCCTCAAATAGGTTTGCTCGAGATACTTCTGATGTTTATTATATTAGCTCATATTTAGCATGATTAAATGTATGACCCCGGATGGTTCTTCTGTGATGGTACAGATTTAGTGGTCAGAGACCATCTTTACCGATGGATGAACAGCAAAGAATGCATTATAATAACATGCTGTCTGGTAGAAACCTCCAGCACTCTGGGTTGTCAGTGCCGGGGTCTTTGGCCGGAGGTGATCGTGGTGTTCGTGTAGTACCTGGTTCAAATGGTATGGGAATGATGCCTGGGAACAGAGGCACCCCAATGCCTCGGCCAGGGTTTCAAGGAGTTGGTCCACCATCCATGTTAAATATGGTTTCCTCCTCTGGAAGTATGCATCCTGCCACTGCTGTCGGCATGCCAAACTCTGTAAATATGCACAATGGATCTGTTTCCGGTCAGGGACCTTCAATGATGAGACCTCGTGATATGATGCATATGACACGGGTGAGCTTTTCTGAAACTCCTACCTACTGCACTTTTTTTCCCATTAAGAGGTACTTTAGTTTATAGTGTACCTGGAAGTGAGATCACTCAACAAGTTCACCATTAGGTATGCGTTATTTTGTAAAAATCTTTCATTTGGTAACTTATTTTTTATAAAAATAAGTCGAGTCTCTTTCCGCTTTAAAATTTGAGCCATCTGCGTTTTAAAATAATTATATGCTTATGCAGTTATCTTTCATTCTGAAGCTCTTTGCCTGGTTCTGTATCATTTACTGATGGTGCTTCTTTTGTGCTGTGTTATAGCCCGGTCATAATTCAGATGATCAAAGGCAAATGATGATGCAAGAGCTTCAGATGCAACAGGTGTCTCAAGGAAATAGCCAAGGTCTTCCTGCTTTCAATGGGTTGAGCAGCGGTTTTTCAAATCAGACGGCCCCTCCACCTGGTCAAACATTTCCGGTCCAACACCTGCAGCAGCAGCAACAACAATCTCATGTACCTTCCATCCACCCCCAGCAACCTCATCACCCTCATCATCAAGGCAGCAATCCTTTCGTGCTCCGGATTCCTAAAGATAGGCAAGTCCAGCAGCAACGTTTCTTGCATCAGCAGCAACAACAATTCTCTCCCTCCAATACAGCGCTGTCTCATGGCCAACCACAGTCGTCCCAGCATCCAATAACAACTCCACTACAAAACTCTTCTCAGGTTCAGCAGCAAGCATCTTCACTGCCTTCACCAAACTCTCAGCTGCCCCTAACATCATCTTCTTCTATGAACCCGGTAACTTCACAGCCCCAATCTAAACATCACCTTCCTCCTCACGGTCTTGGTAGGAGCCACAGTACTGCTGCTAGCTTACCTAGTCAGTTATTAAAACAGCGGCAGCGTCAGCAGCAACAGCAACAACAACAGAATTTTCAACAGACTGGTAGGCATCTTACTCCACAAAGGCAACAGTCTCAATCCCATCAGCAACCTAAATTCAGCAAGGGAATGGGCAGAGGGAACACTTCAATAATGCATCAGAACCACTCTACTGATCCCTCCTCTCATGTGAATGGGATTACCTCAACTCCAGGAAATCAATCACATGAGAAGAGTGAGCAGGCCATGCATCATATGATGCAAAACCAGGGTTTATTTTCAGGTTCAAACACAATTCAGTCGAATAATTTGCTGGTGCCTCAATCAACAAATCAATCCTTACCTCATCAAAAGCTGTTTTCTCGCTCACCACCCTCCTCTTTATCGAAGCAACTCCCGCAGGTTTCTTCTCATTCTGATCTGACGAACAACCTCCCCCCATCAGTTACTTCTGGTCATACTACACTTCCTCCAGTGGCAGTGGGATCTGGTCAGCAGCAGCTGAGGCCGAATATACACAGAATGTTACAACCGCATAATCGTCAAATGAATCCTGATCCACATATGCAATCCACGGGCGAGCAGCAGCCTTCAAACAGCAGACCACATATAGGGGGTACAGAATCCTCCACCAATTGCATGCCTGTTCTTTCCTCTGACAGTAGTGCTCCTCAGTGGAAAGGAACATCAGAGTATAATTCGGGAATTACAAAGTCAAGTAATCACTTGCCTGGCGTTGGAAATCCATCACCTCTGTCAAGTACAACAGAAACTGAGCCTTCAACTCCCTCCTCGTCTGGCCAAGATTTAATCCATGAACAGTTCTCTGGAAGTACGCCGACTCAGAGCAACAGTGCCGGGACCCATTGGCAGCCACAGTTGCAGCAGCAAGAACGTCAACAATCAACATCACCACCACAACCTCCACCACCTCCTCCACCACCACCTCTGCTGCTGCAAAAGCAACAACCTCCTCAGCAACCTCAACCACACCCACAACAACAGCTGCAAGCTGGGCAGAGTGGACTGTATGCCAAACCAAGTAATTCGGGACCAGGATGAATTACATAAGCTGGTCTGCAGGTTTTGGACAATGGATCAGTCTGATTAGTCTTGCATGCGTTGTTGCAGCAGTGCACAGGTTAGTTGATGCGCCATAATTTATACCGGCTAGCGTAACAATTCAAATCGAGGCAGAACAGATACAGGTGTAGGAATGAATGTGGTCTTCCATCTATATTTACTCCTCAGTATCTTTGGAGCGATCAGACCTGTTATTATATTTTGAATTGAAGGGGACAAACAAATGTGAGACTAATGGAAGGAATTCGGGTTCCATGCAGATGATTGAAGCTTGCGACTCTGAGACTGCATTACCAGAAATGGGAAGTGGTTTGGAGTGTTTTGTGCAGATCCACTATAGTTGGTGACTGACCTATGGGGGAATAGTATCTTTTGTACCTTGTTGTTTCTCGTCCTCGAATACCTTACTACACAAGTCAGATTGAGTGACCTCATCTGGCAGTGAGAGATATAGTGAGGGAAAGAAAGAGACAAGGGGTATTATTTGTACAGGGGCTTGATCCTTTCTTCTCCTCCCACTTTTTGTTTTACACTTTAGCGGGCTCCCTTCAAATGTTTTGTATAGGTAGACAGAAGGGAGAAATGGAGAAAGAAAAGGGCGTATTCTTTGTTCACATCCCCCTTTTAAATATTTTTTGGTCTTTGTTCCAAGTCTCCCCACCCCCATAGATGGTCAAGTGTATTGTTAAGTTAAGGGATTATGCTGATAATGTAAAAAAGAAGAAAAAAAGCTTATCATTCTAATCTTGCAACTCTTTCCATGTATATGCTTTTTTTTTTTATTTTTCCTATTTAGTTCATTCTTTTTCTTCTTTCACCATTATTCATCTTTTTACCTCGAAATCGACCAATAACCTGTGATTCAACTGTCCAGAGATCCAAAGTCTTTAACCCAAATTGAGCAACTTTTACCTTCCTCTTGTCTTAACTGTGATAGAATGCACATTCTTGTTTCCTTGACTTTAACCCAGAGAGTTTTCATGTGATCTCTAAACTCTGGAGTCTGGAGCGAAGACTTGATTCAGTGACCTCAAGTATGGAAATCGGTTTCCTACCCAACTGCACCAATTCAC